>WTSP01006461.1:18672-31223 GCA_025331215.1 Actenoides lindsayi | reverse complement strand
TTGTATATATTTGATACTTGAAATCATTGTCCTATAATAGTTGTAGAATTTAATCTACTTAGAATATTATACACGTTTATATATAACATATAATTCCAGATTATTAAGGTGGTAATCTTCATGTTAGTGTACAAATTACTGTAATTGAACCCTATCTCACAAAGAATATCCTGACATATCTCACAATTTATAAGAGGTACTGTATAGGTGTCTTCTAGTTTTCTTCAAAAAACTGTAGGGGTAGAAAAGTCAAGCACTCCAAAATGGAAAAATGACAAAACTGAATTCAGGCTGACCACATTTTTTTTCCATCAAAACACTTTATAAAAATGATTTCCATTTTCAAAAAGTTTAAAGTAACTTATCTGTACTTGTTCTCATTAAAAATAAGGGATCCAAATTATTTTATCCGATAATTTTTTTTAAAATCTGTTAGGAAGTGCTGATGAAATGCCTTGTGGCAGCAGGAATTTTCTTCATCTGATATCCCCATTGCGCTCTATTGGTGTAGCACTGCCTTTCACACCCATTTCCTATCAGTAGGACAAGAGGCTGCAGTCCATCATGGAAGAATCAGTGTAATTGTAAAGCCAGTGATGCTTTTCTTGATGTGGAATGTGTTGTGGTAGCAAAACTGACTGTTACAGTGTAATCAAGCAGATCTATTTGACATATTTGGTCTGGATGAGTCTTAGACTCCATTCTTTCTTAATTGACACCTGGACTGCTCTATGAGCTCTACTTGAAGTAGCTTTTGTACTACCTCTATTCTTTTACTACTTAAATGAGAGGGATTAGTGAAGTTTTGCTGAGTTAATTTGTAAGCGGAAGACCCAGTGCTGCTTAATATTGAAAGCTCCTGGTTTTTAAATATTGAAAGCAAATGTATGTTTATACTCTGAGTGACATTTATCTTAGAAAAATCCAGAAAAAAGGCTGTCTCCAGGAAAGAAACAACAAATAAACCTCTTGTGTGAACCCTTGCAATGGCATTTGGCACTCTTCTGCAAATGGAAAAGTCAGTGTAGGAGAAAAAAAATTTAACAGCTGTTTAGCTGCACAACATAATGATAGTATTTTACACTTTCTGTTTTTGCATGCATTTTAAGAGATATGGAATTACTAATACAAGCTGGGTATTTTATGTCTCCCTCAATGAACTCACAGTGAATTTCTAACTGCAAAAAATGGGCATTGAAAATAAATTGTAACTAAGAAAAACAATATGTAAGATGAAACTTCACCTTAAACTTCCATATGAACATAATATTACAGTACATTACAAGAACTTCTAGAGAGCTTTATCTGCTTTGTTTGTATCTAGTTTCAAATGCTTTGAAATATCTTCAAACATTTTCCTTAATCTAAATGTAGTTTACTCATAGCAAGTCATCTGAAACAAGTATGCAGCCTATTCTACTGCAATTAGAGCAGCTGTGTATATCTACTGTCTTAGTGTGATTATTCTGTACAAATTAAGAAAGTAGTTTTCTTAACAAAGATTGCAGAATATTTCAGTCAAGAGTATCGCTCATTCTTTTAAACAGTTTTCTACCCCCATCCAGGTTTTACCTGTTCAGTATCTTGCATCACTAAATCTTTCATCTGATTTCTTCAATATTAGACATCTCAGATAAAGCCTTTCCATTGTGATTACTGCTGACAATACATTTCATTATTTTGAGCTTTATTCACCTAAAATCTGACTTGTTGTAGATCTGTGTTAAAAATCCTTGTCATCCCTGAACAACCTGTCTCTCATAAATTAATCTTAACACCACTTTTATTATTGTTAGAAAAAATGTGAACCAGATGTCAGATAGGGATGAAGTTTCTTTTATTTCAAAATAAGGAAGGCCCAGTCATATTCTGATGCCCTTTTTGGTAAACTATCCAACAGATAAAGGCATTTCATTACTGTCAGGGATTTGATTCAGACCCTTCTGACTGATCAACAGCAATGCTTATTTTGCATTGTAAAAATATCTTCCCCTGAAAGATTATTCTATTTAAAATTCTTAGACCGGCAATGTTTCTCTAAAATGGAGATGAATTTCATTCTGGTGTAACAGTAACAGCCATGAAAATTTAAAATATATTTCATATTTCATTTTATATGAAACATATACAATATAAGCATCATTTCAAATATGTATTTCTGATCCAGCTTTGGCATTGAAATCCTATCTCATTGTGGGAAGAGAAGTAACTGCTGGGCTGCATTTCCTCACATATCTCTAGCACTCCTGTCTGTGTCTGAAATGTATATAAGCATTTCCCAGGTTTTGTTAAAATAGAACATGGACTGATCCAGCTGTCTACTCCAAACAGATCCAAGCCCCTCAGCATGCTTGTGGATAACTGATGTTGACTATTTAGTTTGACCTCCTTACATTTTGTTTCCTGTTCTTGATTATATGATCTGATTTTTCTAATGAGATGCTTCAGAGCAGATGACAAATGCGTAACACCTAGAAACAATTGCATCCATGCAACACTTCTGGTGACTTTGTTACAGTAACAGTGACCTGGCCTCTCTATTCAGCAAAGGTGATTGGGATTGGATAAAAATAGATATTACAACATCTGAAACTGTGATTTGTGAATATACTCACTGAAAAAACTGTTCATCTTACTGCAAGGGAAAAGAACTTGCAGCTGCCTCGTATTTCTTTCTGAATCCTAAAATGCAATTAGATCTGTATTATTCAACAGGTATCTACAGGACAGTTTTCATACATTCAATGGGAATATTCCTTCCATCATGCAACACCACGTAGTCATACTGTAGGGTTCTACAGAAGAGTCTGGAGAGAGATTGTAAGGATATGGGGTAAAAAGTCCAGTAATGTTTTTCCTCCTAAACTCTCTAAAAAATTCTTCTGTTACAACAGCTATTTCATTCAGGAATTGTAAAGAAATTCCTCAAGGATATCTTTCAGGTAAAAAATCAAAAGGGAATTGAATAATCAGAAAATATGATTGCTGTCTTGAGAATTTGTTAAGCATATTTTTACTTGATGTGCATCATTCTGAATATGTTTCTGTGTCACAGAACAAATTTTGGCTTTGCTGTTTTCACTAAGGCAGTTACTTCTATTTATATATATACATGTATATACACAATTTACCAGACAGTATGTCATAAGAGGCTTCCCTGTGAGTAGTAAATGAGAATACCTGTATTGGTGGCAGGTAGAGATTGAATCCTGATGATAAAGCAGGGAATAAAGTAACAGAATAAAAATCATAGGGAATAAAAATGTATAATTCACTTGTGTGGTCAGATCCAGGGTTTTGGAAAATGAAGGGGAACTTAACAATAAGCTACTTGCCTTACTGGAAAAAGAATTGTATAAAAGCAGAGTGTCCATGAGATAGAATTAAGGAATTGAATCTTTAGGCATTACTTTCGTTGTATATGCTTCCCTATGTAGGTAACCACCGCATCTGACAATTGGGTAAGCCCAAAAGATCTTTTACAAGCCATTTCAGTGAATGAAGAATTTCTGGTATAACTCCTTTCAAGTGAACTTATGGAGTATTGACTTGAGAGAATAACAAAGTAAAGACAGGAACTTTGTATTGTATTTTGATTTGCACTTGTGAATTCAGGAGCTGTTAATTTGATGTCTTCTTCAGAGTTCAGTTTCCGCTAAAGTGCTAAAAGAAATACAGTGATTTAAGTTGTTCTTAAGCCTTGAGGATTTGCAGACTATTCTGTAAAAGAAAAAGTAGACAGCAGTAGTCCATATATATTGCCTAGCCACAGGAAGCTGGTCATCATTAGGACAGTTTTCAGGAAGTTCTTAAATGGAAGAAGTAAACAACAATACTGAAGTCTTACATATTTCAGGAATTCTGCTTAAGAAACCAATATAAATAGAAATAGATATTTATGCAAGAGTGAGATCTTAGTCTTGGGATCGTTGCCTGGATGATATAGAAAAATTACCACTTCTAACAAAATTTTGATTTAAAGGTGTTTGACTTAAAATTTATACAGTTAATTAAAATTTTGAATATTGTTTTTAATTTATATGGTGACTTAAAGTCATAATTAATACATTTTGATATCCTAGTTCCTGTTACATATCTTTTAAAGAACTTATCATGACTATCCTATGGTAGTATGATTTTTCATTCCTGCTGTACTTTTCTGTAGACATAATAGGCCTATGCTTAAACCTTCGCTCTTGTTGCTATAGTGTGACTTTCCTTATGAACAATAGAATCAGGTAATGGTGAATTTTAATGTTTGCCAAGTTTTGTCCATATAAAAATTCCAGGTTTTCATTTCAGTCTCTTTCATGGCAATCTCCCAAACAAAACTCCACAATTTCTGGAAATGATATTGTGGAAGACAAGTTTGTTTGGAATTGGTTGGGTTTTTTTTAGTAATGTCATAAGATTTACTCTTTCTTATGAGTATGTAGGAAGACAAAGATGATTTTTCCAGGTTAGTTGTGGCAGCTCCATTCCATGATGCTCTGCTGGAAAACTCTGTAATTCTTGTATGTGGCCAAATGTGCCTGTTGGACTTCAGTTTCACTTCATTTTCCCTCTAGAGTTGCCTTTTTGTTTTTCCCTATATGATCTTTGTAGAAATCATATGCACTCTAGTAGTGCTTTCTCATGTTTCACAATGGATTTTATGAGGCTCTTTCCTCTTTTGAGCATCATGCTGCTTCTTCATGACAGTTTCTGTGAAGGAAACAGCAGAACAAATGTATTACACTGGTTAGTGGCTCGCAGTGAGCATTCAGCTAAGTCTCTGAAAGGACACAGCTGGAATAGGTATTTATTTGTCACATAGCTATGGCACTATTACTGATTCTGTACTTTGAAACCCTCTGTAGAACAGGGGGACAGATATTGGTGATCCTGCTCTGGCAGGAAGGTTGGATTAGATGACCTTTCGAGGTCACTTCCAACCCTTATCATTCTGTGATTCTGTGATATTGGCATTATGCAGTTGGGTTTTTTCTCAGTCAAAATGTCAATCACTAAGTCATGGTACTGCGTAAGAACAAGATCGAGTGAAGAAAGAAGACAGGTTTGCAAATGCTCAAAGACTCAGTAAGGTGAAGACAAAGAGCTTTATGCGTTGGTGGTAGGAGGTCTGAGAACATGCAGTTCAGCTGGAAGGAGGTATTTTGGATTGTGACTGTGGGATGGCTTTTTAACAAGGCAGAGGTGCCACTTCAAAAGTGACATCAATGAAAAGAGTATCGAAATAGTGTAATGGTAGGAGAGGCAGATGAAGAATTGTGTCCCTGATTTCAGAGTCATATGTCATATGCACACATATGTGGAATTCAGTTCTCTCATACTATGCATTCATTTATTAACTTTAGAAGGATTGGAGCACAGGTACAATGCTAAAACAGATTGACTGTTTGACATTGCTGTGGGGAGTTTTAAAAGTTTCATCAAGATTGCTCCTACCATTAGATCATTTGACTACAAACATAGATCCCTCTAATTAGTTCAAAGATCAAGCTCCTGCTCTGCAAGGTGTGTTCTCTCCTGAGCTGCTGCTGTGGTGACAAGTCAGATAAGTTCTCAGGAACTGTGAATAAGAGGGGGAGAGTAGGAAACTCCTTGACAGAAATCTAGGGCAGTAGCGGCTCTATTTTGTCCCTCACATCTGTTGATTTATATGTTAAAGTCTTGAACTTGCACTATGGACCACTGCAGCTTGACTATTGCTACCTCCTTGGAGCACATGTGTAATTAGTTGTTTTTTTTCAAGGTGGGGTTAGAGGGATAGAGGTGCGAGGAGTGGGGATGCATTTGCACATGAGAATTCACCTGTTCAGCAATAATCATATACTTGAGTTCTATATTTATATACAATGTCAATTAATATCAAACCATATTCATTCCAGTGAAATGGAATCATATTAATTCCTTCTAGTAGTACTGTTATGGTACGTGTGAAGAATTCTGCCCAAATGTATAAAATAACAGATATAAATTTTTGTATAGGCAGTAGTACCAGTTATTCTCATTGCAGAACATTTTTACTTGGCTTGCTTTAAATTTAAAATTGTGGTCTTAACTCTGAAAATGTATTAATGCAATATCCTCCTTTTTTATTCTGTAAACAGCAAGGACAGGGAAATACTATAGCCTGTCTTGAACACCAAAGGAGAAACATGCATGAGATTATACAAGCTAATTTAATTGAATACTGTACAACTTTTTTTCCATATTTTGAGAAGCTGAATTACCTGATATTAGCTCAATCTAAAAAAAAGGAGAGTAAACACCATAAAAATGTAGGTTTCATCATATGTGACAATTCTTATGTTCTATGTAATGTTATTTTTCAAAAATGAGCTGTGGAAGATGTTTGAAAGAAATCTGTAAAGAGCTCTAAGGCACTTAGTTGTGTAATACTGTACTATAGGGAGAAATTTCTTTCTGACATAATTTTCTTTCCCTTGAATGTGACTGCACATACTATTCTTACTCATCTAAAGTGTCATAGCAGTACCTCCTAGGGACAACTACAGTACTGTACAAACGTTCACCTAGGGCTACGGTCTGAAAGACTAAAGACGAGGAGAAATGGGCATTCACCTCTTTGCCTAGAGCAGCAAGTAACTCTACATCTAGTACTGGTACTATAAGTCCCATTGTAGATAAGGATTAGTACCAGTATATTATTTTTCTGTGTGCAACAGCTGTGAGTAATCTCCCCTAAAATCTGATGGAGAGCTAACAAAAGTAAAATTAAAACATCTGTGCCAGCTATGCCCAGCTGTGTCTGCCTCTGTGGATATATCTGCAGAGCATTGATGCCCATTTTTTGATTCCCTGTTTAAAAGGTATCCTTCACAGGAGTCAGCAGCACAATTAAAAGTAAAATTTGGGGGATCATGTAATGTTTTAGTACACCTTTCCCATTTCGAATGATTCTTACTTCTTTCCCAGATTTCCACACTTCATTCATAACAAAATGCTTTCAAAGAAACTTGGCAGCAAATAAACAAGCAAAAGCACTTGATAAGAGCAAGTTTGCTTGCCAGGGAAGCTGTCCTATCACTCTTGCACTCCTTCTTCAGCTCATCACAATATTACTCAGAAATTCCCTTCTATTGAGCCCTGTTCAGGGAAGCAGCTGAGTGTACTCAATAAAAACTTTGAGTATTCTCATTTCCTATTATCTTGCACCTGAGGCTCTGTTTTCTGTGTACATCCATGTACCCAGTGGTCTTTTAAACAGCTGTAAACCTGAACCAGGACACCTGGTCTGAAATCCTTTTTACTTGCAGCGAATTTCAAATCCCAGCCTTGAGTTCTTTACCTCTGCTACTTTATCACCACTTCAAAGTAGTTCTGAAATCCCCTTTACAAGTTTCAGGGGTGGCTTACTGAGCGTATTAAATCCTGATATACTTGGTATCAACATTACATCTATGGGCCAATATAAACCAGAGGTATGCCCATCATAATAATCTTACAGCAGTGTCTCATTTTATGTTTCCCTTTCAACCCCTTTTAAATTTCATTTAAAAAACGGTCTTTAAATTGATAGCAGCATTTTTTTTTTTTCTTGCTCAGTCACATACGATATGCTCATCTAACATTTCTTATTTTCTGGTAGTATGAAGTAATGCCTACTTAATCCATTAATTAATCCAGATTAATTCTCCACATTAATCCTCTCATCAGTCATGTTAACACATGAATATCCATATCACTTGTGATACCCTTTTTTACTACACTTGTGGCAGGTTTTGAATGATAGGGAAAGAAAAAGCAAAAATGAACATACTTCAGCTTGAGACAGCCTCAGGAATTGGTTTAAATGACAAAGATATCATCAGTATCTTCTTTGGCCCTTGTTACAAACAATTCGATAAATCCTTCAGTTGTCTTTGATACAAATTTCATCAGGGTCTTCCTCAGTTAGTTCATGACAGACCTGCTGCATGTCTGCTGTGGACATTATCCTTTGTTCCCCACAAGTTATTTGTAATTTATTTAAAATAGAACTGATCTTCAGTGTTTCCTGAAGAATCACTGTTCCACTGAAATCATATTTAGAGTGTATTAATTGTATTGAAATTCATTCTGTGAAATAAGAAAAAAAAAATTACTTTTATAACTCTGAACAACAAACATCTAAACTATGTAATAACAATCTATTTTAAAAAAAAGAATTTTGATTAGCAGAAATAAAAATCACATTTGCATAGACTGGTCATGAGTAAATTTTAAGCCAGAAATTAGAAGCCTCCATCCATGAGAAGAGAGCTTCCGAATAAGAATGATGCTAGCAAACCCCATCCAATCTTTAGTTAATTTTAAGTTAGAGTTTGATTACTAATAGGATAATATAAGGTATTTTATAATGTAAAAGATGGATTTTGACTGCCTTGTAAAGTCATTTTAACTTTATAGAGAGCCTAGATAAATAAATAAGATGTTCTACAGGGAGAGATTATGTGACATATTTGTTGATAAAAATCCATTTCATGGCTTGCTTTGTGCTCTTCTGACCAACATGAAGGTATTGATAAGTCCATGAACTTACACTTCCAGAAGCTGAGTCTCTTGGTTTCTGTGGCTGTGAGAAGTGAATGTCCTGCTTGTTCTCCAGCATTGATGAACCCAAGCAAGAGCAACTGACATTGAATGCACCAGTAAAATATTTAGTCTTTAAGGAGAACAAAGTGTACTTCCAAATGTACATAAGACCTGGTTTTCCAAAATCAACACATGACACTTTAGTTATTACTTAAATTGATAATAATCTGAGATCTAGTCATACAGGATTACTAAAACCTATTTTGCAGAGACTGTTTAAAGAAACAGTTTCTGTGATGCAACAGAATTTCTCCACCGTTTCAGAGAGTCTAGAGAATAATCTCTTGCGATTTTTTTTAGATGGTGCTAGAGTACACCTATATTGGAAATGTACATGAAGAGAAGATGAAAATGAGTTAGTTTAGGTTAGTGAAATAAAAAGTAATTGTCTAGTAAGGATGAGCTGTAAATATGTGGTATGTGATTGGACTTAACTCCTTATTTTTACTGACAAGTATAATCAGCCTGCAGAAAAAGTCGTTAAAGGAATCATACATACACGCATCAAGCTTTCAGTTTTAACTATATTTAAAATAACTTTGGTATATATTATAGCACTTCTCTGCTCACTCATAACAACACAGGATATATCATTTTAATAACTCAAGTAACTGATTTACTCATTGAAAGTTGAAAATGGTGTTATAGGTTGAAAATGTTTACAGCCTGTATGACTGGAGACTGGAGTCTGAGTCAGTCATTTGAATATGTCAATATTCTTACTAAACTTTACAAGTAAAAATAATTTAAATAATTTTTTTACTACATATTCAATGTTATTGTTTTCATAATATTCTCAAAACATCATAGTTTAACAACATTTTTTTCTCTCCTCCATTTATACTTTAGTATCAAACTGTCAAAAGCACAGATTTGTCTCTGTTTTAACAAAGTTTTAACTATTGACAAGTTGCTGAAGCCTGAGCAAACAGAATTGAAATATGCTGATTATAAATTTAATCCAACCCAAATTTATAGCTGAAAAAAATAGATAGACTTCTGCTGTTATAATTTCTCCTTGATATTATTCTTCATGTATTTGGTTTGGTTCTAGTTATCCTTGTAAAAGTTTTCATGGTCAAATCTAATAGGAGCTACAGTGTGTATGTGTCTTATTTCAAACATACCGTTTGTGATTCATAACAATTATTCAGTACTTTTTTTAATGCTGCCACCAAGTATCATGCATTAGTGAAATACATTCAGTGTGCTTAATTATTGAGATTGGGGGAAAATATTGAGATCAGCTTTAAAAAAGTTATTTTAGTGCTTTTTCATTAGTTGTTACATTTTCCAATTACAGTTTACGTTCTACACTGCTTACACTACCGGAAAGATTGTGGTCATATAATGGAGACCCCTGGATGATAGAAGAATGAAAGAAAGTTGATAATCAAAGATTTTATGTGAATTTGAACAGAATCTTCAATAAAAAACAGAGCTTCTAGTTCAATTTCTGTTTACCTTTATGTCTAGTGTTTACCTCCACATTGAATTGATAATAATGGGTTTGCAAGTTCAAATGAAATATGAGACATATTTCATGAAACAAGTTAAATAATATTCAAAATAATTAAGTAGCAGTAAAAAAGATGTCTTCAAAGGCCACTTCATTGAATTTTCTGTCTGTATTTTAAGAAAACAAAATTGTCAGAAGTTGAAATGTCAAGTTTCTGGAACACAATTTCACAGTGAAGTAATATAAACCTTTCCCCACCCTTCACTTGACATAGAGTTTTTGTGATTGTTTATACTCTTGCATTTTTGGTGAGTTACCTATTTGTCCTTAATATTAGATGTCACCTATACATCACATCGGTTTGTTTTTAATAGCTCAAAAACTGTGTTATTTAGTTCCACGCACAGAGAGAACTAGTTCAATGCGCGAATTACCTGAGAATGTCAGAGAAGATGTTTAACTTGTGGTAATCACAGGGGATTTTTGAGACATTACTGTTCGAAAGGGAAAAATAGAGTGAAACCTATGTGAGTCTGCAGGGAGATAAAGAACTGAAAAGCTTAAGACTTGATTTGATTAAGAAAAGTCAGAATGAAGACTGTCGTAGAAAGGTAGAAGTAGGTATACCTCAAGAGGCCACCTAATCAAACCTTTCATCCATGGCAGGATCAAATATGCTGAAATTAATTCAGACTGCTATTTGTCTAGCTTGCTCCTACAAACCTCCGAGGATGGAGATACAGTATCCTCCAAGCAGTCTGTTCCATAGAATATCTGTTCTTTACCAAAAGAAAGGATGCTCTGGTAGGCAGGCTGATGTTTTTAAGCCTTTTCTCATGTGGACTTTAAGAGCAGATGGTCACTGTGTTCCTCTGGATGTTTGTTTATTGGAAAACCCCCGTGATAACTACCTCCTTTATCTCTTTTCTAACCTGAACAAAGCTAATTCCTTCAGTCTCTCCGTATAGCTCATTTTCCACAAAAGACTTAACATTCTGTTGTTTTCTTTTCAAGTAGCTCAAGTTTAGACATATTTTCCTTAAATTGTGATGCTTAAAACTACGTGGAGTATTCAAGCTGAGTATACCTCAGAAGTAGATAGAGCATAATAATTGCCCTCGGGGTATTACATGTGTCATATACATACCGTGTTGAAGTATGTCTTCACATGATCTTGTTGCTCTGTATAATTCATGGTTTGTATCTATTTAAGGACATCCTCAATTTTTTATTTATGCCTTTCTGCTTCCTGGGAGCTTATTCTGAATTTTTGGTCCCTATTTTCTTTTCTAAAGTTGCTTTTTTTGTTTTACCTGGTTCGTTTGGAGGCTCTCTCTTCAACTCTAATACAGTCTTTTTGGCATTTGTAATCTTCCCAAGGCTAGAGTTAGTGGTGACAGGTATATTCTCTATTCAGTCCTACCAGGTGTTAATGAAAACTTTGCATAGATTAACAGACCTCATTTCTAAGATACACAGACTAGATTGTGTATCTGACAGACAAGATTTTCTGGCAATAAATTGGTACAACTTTTATCAATTTTTAAACTGTATGAAATACTAAAAGGCTACCATGGCTAGGCAGGATGTAACTTCTGTGGTAAATACAAAACAAAAGTCTGAAAAAGTAACCACATAATTTATTTTCAAGGAGAGAAAATAAATTGCAGGAGTAAGGGTTGAAAAAATGAATGTTGAGCTTCCATCCCAAATGAGAGTAAGGAAACACTGTTGCTGTGTTGTTTAGATGGCTTATTGGCTTACCCTGGTTCTGGCTGTGTCCTAGTATTCCGTGGTTAATGTTGTATCCCTGCATATTCATATTCTTGACAATCTCGCAGAGGATGCTAAGCTTCTTTCTTTGTCTGACTGTGCAAGAAAGAGTATATGAAGTAGAAAACTTGTTTTGTTTGATAATGAGGCCTTGTTAATGATATTCACTGAAAGATTTTGAACGTACTTACAAAAGCATGTGTTCTTTTTTCAAGTCAAACTGATGAAATACAGAGGAAGAGAACAAAACAAAATAGGAAGATGGCTTTTTATGAGATTTGTTCCTTGGGATTTGTATTGTATTTATTTTTTCTTAAGAGGTTCTCATGTTGGATTGATATCAGTTGTTTTGAGGTTAGCAAGAAGGGCTGGAAGGAGGATCCTGAGTACTATAGGCTTGTCAGTCTGACCTCTGTGCCAGGGCAGGTTATGGAGCAGATCATCTTGAGTGCCATCACATGGCACCTACAGGACAACCAGGTGATCAGGCCCAGTCAGCATGCATTTGTGAAAGGCAGGTCCTGCTTGACTAACCTGATCTCCTTCAATGACATGGTGACTTGCTTAATGGATGAAGGAATCATAGAATGGCTGGGGCTGGAAGGGACCTCCAAAGGCCATCTAGTCCAGCCCCCCTGCAGTGAGCAGGAATACCCTCAACTAGACCAGGCTGCTCAGAGCCTTGTCCAACCTCACCTTGAATATCTCCAGGGATGGG
>WTSP01006461.1:2613-18572 GCA_025331215.1 Actenoides lindsayi | reverse complement strand
CTTGTCCAACCTCACCTTGAATATCTCCAGGGATGGGGCCTCAACCACCTCCCTGGGTAGCCTATTCCACTGTTCTATCACCCTCAATGTAAAGAACTTCTTCCTGATATCCAATCTAAATCTACCCTTCTCTAATTTAAACCCATTACCCCTCATCCTTTCACTCCAGGCCCTCGTAAACAGCCCCTCTCCAGCTTTCCTGTAGGCCTCCTTCAGGTATTGGAAGGTCGCTGGTAGGTCTCCCCGAAGCCTTCTCTTCTCCAGGCTGAACAACCCCAGCTCCCTCAGCCTGTCCTTGCAGGAGAGGTGTTCCAACCCTCTGATCATCTTTGTGGCCCTCCTGTGGACCCACTCCATCAGGTCCATGTCTTTCCTGTGTTGAGGGCTCCAGAGCTGGATGCAGTACTCCAGGTGAGGTTTCACCAGAGCAGAGGGGCAGAATCATCTCCCTCGATCTGCTGGCCACACTTCTTTTGATGCAGCCCAGGATGCAATTGCAAAGGCCGTGAATGTTGTCTACCTGGATTTCAGTAAAGCTTTTGACAATGTTTCCCACGGCATTCTTCTGGAGAAACTGGCTGTTCATGGCTTGGATGGGCGTATGCTTTGCTGGGTAAAAAAATGGATGGGTGGCAGGGCCCAGAGGTTGGTGGTGAATGGAGTTAAATGCAGATGGTGGCTGGTCAGAAGTAGTGTTGCCCAGAGCTCAGTTTTGGGGCCAGTCTTGTTTAATACCTTTATCAATGATCTGGATGAGGGGATTGAGAGCACCCTCAGCAAGTCTGCAGATGACACCAAGTTAGGTGGGTGTGTTGATCTGCTTTAAAATAGGGAGGTTCTTTAGAGGGATCTGAACAGGCTAATCTTACGCTTTCTGAAATGGTGTGTTTCTTGTATTGGGGCTAGAAAAGGGAAATGCCAGATAATACAATCTGTAGTTAGCACTTTCTACCCTGGAAGACTATGAGACTACTTTTTTATCATACATATTTCTATAGTAGTATACATTAGAAAGACAGTGGAAATTTTTCTTAACTGTATTTGATATGATTTTTCTCATCCTCCCTCTGTAATTGAATGTGAGCATGTGAGCTACTTGGCCATGTAGAGGAGAGTAAGAATAATGAAGTGTCCTGCTAAAACATCTGGAAGTGTCCTCAAAGGTATAGAATGCAAAATGCTGTAGTGTTATATGAAGATTTTTCCACCATTAACTTTGACTTTATTCAATAATCTGACTTTCCTGGACTTTGCAGTGAAGTGTAAGATCGACCCGTTTAGCCAGACCTTGAAAATACAATAGCATATAAGAAAGGTTAATAATGCTTATTTTTCCTAGTGTTACCAGCCTCACACTGGTTTTATAGAATAGAATGCATTACAGAATTAAAAAACACCACAGTTGTGGCCCAATTAGATACCACATTATTATTTCTAGACTTAAATAATGCCATGTGTAGGATACAAAAGAGCTGGACAATAAAAAAGTGCAACTGTGATTACATTGCACCATAAAATACAGTACGCCAGCCTGTTAAGGGCTAAATCAGTGTGAATCTCAGGCATCATCAGTTCATTTCTAAATATTTTTTTCTCCCTATAATGAAGCACTGATGCTGGGTAATTTATATTCTACTTTCATTTCCTATCTTTTAATGGTTTAAAATTTTAGGTATGATAATCATGTTCCACAAATCATTGATGGAATTCAGGATTTGTTCTTAAATACAGAATCCGTAGGCTTCCAAAGAAGAATCAAATTGCAGCAATTACCTTGCAGTCCCTGCTTTATAAGATTTAGGGTAGTATTTGTAAATGGCTTATGCAAAATTAATCATACCTTGCAAACTGCATGAGAGGAATCATTCACAGCAATGAAACGTTGGTCTACAAGACAAGAGAACAAGACTGGTGTAAAATGCTTCTTGCTATTCCTTTCCCATGTGCTATCAAATAAATGGTTTTATGTCCCTAAATTACTCCTTGTTTTCAGCCATCTCTTACATTACTTGGGTTTTGGAGAAGGAATTATGTCTTACAGTGTTTTTCTTCACTACCTAGGAAAGCTGAGCTTTTCTATTAGTGAAAACTACTAGGCACAACTGTAATGCAAATACTAAATCATAATTGCCATCCAGTGTTCATTAATGGAAGTAATTTATTATTCAGGATTTACCTGAAAGAACATTACAAAGGCATCTAAAGCAGGTGAAATGTTATAGCTAAAGGAATATATAAACTCATGGCTGGGATAGCTCACTGGAAGGGAATGGGAATTCAGTGAAAATAGATGGAAGCAATAGAATGTGTGACCACAGTCTTGGGGTCACACAGCAATGAAAAACCCTTCTGACACACTATAGCGGTTTGATTCTCTAGTTGCAATAAGAGATAAAGTATTGCCAAATTATAAATTTAAGTAATATGTAAGTGTAATCTCAGAAAAAGGGTCGCGTAAATCTTGACATTAAATCTGATAGCTTCTACCACTTTGCTGGTGTTACATCTGTTTCTCTGAGATTCAGTTTTACCAACTAGTCTTCAGCAATACTCTTCAGTCATGATCAGATGCTCCGTAACATATCTGGCAGCATGTTCTGAGTCAGATGGAAGAAGAGGCTATGCAGCTGCTTTTCAGCAGTGTGCACAGATCATGAATAGCTTTGTATCCTCACTTTTATCTATTTGTCAGTAGTGTGGAAAAGGAAGAAATCTGGTAGCCTTTCATATAACAGTGTTCTTAGCAATGACTGACAGTTCTCTTTGGCAGTACTGAGTACAGAAGAATTAGTCTTTTACATCAGAGCCCTATTTGGTTCCAATATATATTTTATAGTGGAAATGTGGGGCTGGTGAAGAGGTTCCTTAATTTAGGACTGACATGATCATCCTAGGAAATACTAGAAACTCATTTTGTGCAAGAAGTGCCTTGAACTCGGCCCTGAAAATCTTTTGGAAGGGCTTGTTTGGGCCCTGCCAAATGAGAACATTAAAAATGATCAACTGCTTTCTGAAAAAGGTTGATTTTCATAATGGACAGCAGTGATAATAGTTGATTCAATATTAGTACAGACATCTATCTTCATCTGTGGTATCTTATCCTTGTCTAAGAATCTGCAGAAGTGATAAAATAATCATTTTAATATGCAGTATTCATAGACTGGCAGTTTATTTCCTTAAAATTCTGGGTGTGATTGTGTGAGAGACAAGTTTGAGTCCAATGCCTTTTTTAGCTAAGACACGTTTTCCTGGTACAAAGACTTGTCTCACAAAGCATTACAGTGTAACTTCTTTTGTTGGAAGCACTTCTCTAGTGCACCCAATTCATGTGTGCTCATGTTTGCACTATTAGGTTCAAGCTGAATTAACTAAATTGTGAATTATTATATACTATCTCTTTCACCAGAAATGAAAAATACATATTGTATACAAGCAAATGGGGTAATTAAATATTCAAAAAGATCAGAGAGTTACCTAATCTTCATATCTAGATATATATTCTAAATGAACACATATGCGCACATTTGGACTAGATTGTTTAAATGGTAACCTAAATGCTTGCCCATGTTTATATGAAATATGTCAAAAATGTTTTCAGGAAAATATCTCTAAGGCATGAATATGTATTTGTATATTTGGACATTTTTAATGAAGGTAATTGTACAGACTGCAAAATAGAAGACTTGCTTATTATAATAATAAATGCTGAACATAAGTGAATTCTTAATAGACTCCCCCCTCCCACTGGTAAATTGGCTTCTATACGTTTTGTTTGTTTTCTCTTAGGTTATTAATTGAACTGTTTATTCAAAATACCAGTATCTTAGTCCTTCTGCTGTTTGATCATTGAATAGCAGAGATAACTAGGGAAATAAAGATTCAGTGTTGTCAGCATTGGAAAATTAATTTCTGTATTTTTACTGTGTGATTCTATACTTTTCATTGAAAGAGAATTCCATATTCTTTGTATATTATTTCTGCCATGAAAATTGAGTATTCTTTTGGGATAAAAGTGTCAACAGAAAGGCACATCACAAAAAGAAATGGAATAATCGCAAGCAAACAATTTTCAGTTTGTGTTCTCAGTACTTTTATTTTTATTGATGTTTCAGTCACTCTGGGAATCCTTCCTGATAATGTAATCTTGAAAACAGTTTGGTTCTTCTCTGACCTTTGCATTCAGAAACATTTGTTGAAGTGATTTTGCATGCAATTTTTCCCCTAAGGTATTGCAGAAAATTCTGATAAGGACAGTTTCACTTAGGTGTAAAATGGCTCTGAACAGGATCACAGGTTTAAAGGAGGCACACGTAATATTTCCCTCATATTTTCCATACAGCTGCCTCAGTTTTATCATTCTGGCACTTTTGCATCTGTCTACCCTAATAAATTAAGATGTAAAGCAACAAGGATGCACCTTCAAAGAAATGACATTTGAATTTAGTTTCTCTCCAGCATGGGGCTTGACTGGGCTGCCTTGCTATCACATCTTTTGGATCATCACATCTATCTGTGTTCCAGACCTCAAGCCCAGTTTACGTTACATCACCAGAAAAATTTGAAGCTGATTTTACATGCTCTTTTTTGTCTTCTAGGTGTGAAAAGATAAGCTCAGTACTTGATAGAAACAAGGAATACCAAGCCCTGTTTCTTTTGTAGCTCACCTGTGGGCTGCAGGGCCCCAGGAGATGTTTGCTCTACTCTGATTGTGGTGGCTGCTTCACCCTATGCCACTTTGCTATGGTCTGTCTGCACACTGCAGCTGAGCTGTCCCGCTGATTCTTCCATTGCACTCGAGGTAGTGCATCAGCTCTATGACTATTTCCCTCCCCCTCTCTTTTAACCTTACTTTTCTGACATTTCGGTCTGAGCTATTTACTAGTAATGCCACCTTAGTGTATAAATCACTTTATCCTTTCCAGATCGCTTAATCCAAAATGCCAAACAGTAAAAAAGGGGGTCTTGAAACTGATTGTGTAGCTCTGACATCTAAATAGAAAAACTCTTTCTTCATGTCAAGATGACTCAGAGCTTTTTCCTCTATTCAAAATATATAATATTTTTGTGGCAGCTGCAATAGCTCCTCACATGACATGAAGTGTACTTCAATTAATTAGAATCAAGAGGAATTCTAGCTGAGGAAACAAAAAAGGGTGTTATCACTTTGCCTAGTTGTCTTTAGCTAGTGTTTCCCAATACCAAGCTTTATATTAAAGTGTTATATGTAGAAATTTAAAAACCTTACTAACAAGGATAGTCAAGCTTTTTAATGACAGTCTTTACAGAGTCACTGTGCAAAATTATGATTATGATTAATTTCCTTAGGGGATACATGACTGACAGCAACTGAAGCTGGCTATTATGTAGCCATAAATTGAGATGTGGTTAAATTGCACTGTTTACTAACCAGAAGCAAGAAACACAGACTGGCATGTTGACTGCACAGGACATGCTATACTTTTTAAGTGTCGCCAGACTAGACTAGCAGTGCAGGATTAAATCTTCAGTACTTTTGCCCCAAACTCTTTCTGACCTTTTGCTGTGCTCTCTAGTGCATTTGACATTCCAGAGGAAGACACAAAGCAGCACAGCAAACATTTTCTAGCTTTTGACAGGAAAAAAATTATACAATTTATCCTGAGTTCAAGTTGATGGTACGTTCTGCCATTTGTGTTTGTTGTCCGAGTAGCATAAAATAGGTGACCAAGTGGTTTAGTTAGACTTCTCAGTTTCTTCTTTCCTGTAAGGGCAACCTGGAGGTAATGGTCATTTTTAGCCTCCTCTTGTCAAACTGCAGTCAGAGGAGATATGACTAGAATGCATCTGAAGTGCTGAACTGTCCAGAAGTTCCCAGCTATCTCTTCAGGCTCTCAGCTTTTTGGCATTCTTCTGAAAAAGCTTCCATCTTTGTTAATCTATGTCTATAAGAACAGGCCTGAAGCATTCCACATACTATAAAAACAAGTCCAATCTTCACTATTTTTTTTCTTCTTCTTGTTATGATTTGGGTTTGGGAATCAAAGGTAGGATTTTCTAAAGAAAGATGTCTGTCATTGCACATAATCCAAACTTCCAAGTTTTTTGAAATTATTTCTAAATCTTCATATGAACTCTACAGAATCGAAGGGCCTTTAGAGTGTTTTGGGTCAAACTCATCCTCAACAGGGGGCTGAGTTGCCTAAAACAATAATTATTTTTTTTTAAAGAAAAACATTTCACAGCTGCAATGTACTACCCCATCTTCTGTTCTATATTCCTCATTTCATTAATTATAAGCTAAAGAAAGTCTTATAAATATTTTTTTTAAAGTAGATTTATTTTCTTTGGTTTTCAAAGGATATAGTACTTTTGGAGCCCAGATTTCATTAACTTTCAATGGGATCTGTGATCATAAACGATCATAAATGACTTCAGCCATTTGAAAATCCCATCCTCAGTCATCACTGTAGCTGTGTTGCCATTGCAGCTAGTTCTCCATCTGGTCTTCACAGTGTCAGGTGCCTTCATGCAGAGGAAATAGCCTGCTTGATAAAGAACAGTCAAACCACAGCAGGATAGCTGGACTGTTGTGGAATAGCTGCTGTCAGAAGAAAAGAAGAAGAGTTTGAGTCTTTCTTTTCCTTATCACAGATGACAGCTGAGGGAGATAGAGCTAGGTTTTGATGCTGGAAGCAGGTTTTATGTTAGAAAACCCATTGGGTTTTTTGTTGTGGTTTTATTTGATTTCTTCCCTAGTGTCCTAGTATATTAGGATATATTGTGCCAAAAATGTTACAATGATCCCATGGAATAGAACAATGTCAAACCTTCTGATTTTTCTTTATATATATAAATTTTATCAGATATTTGTTTTTACTGAAGACTTTTGTCTCCAGTTAGTTTGCAACAATAAATTTATTGTAAAGACCAGTGTGCGCACTGCTAATGTGTTTTACTCAAATTCCTTCTCTTTAATGTTACCCCAGCATAAAAAAGGGTTTATAGTACTGTTATGTACTGTAAAAATATTTTAGCTGCTATCAACCCAGAATGAGAGGTACAAGCTTCCCTCAATGATAGGAGGATACATAAATCTTTGCACTTTTCCCTCAGTAACCACTTATTAATATTCTAGTTCTGTGAATGGTTCCATCTTCATAAGTGATAAAGCTGGTGGTTCTGGGACTTTCAGAGATTATTTTAATCCCTTTCACCTGGGCAAGGTTCTTTATCAATATCATTTTTTTGTTTGGATAATAAAATGAAGACTGAGGTGCTTGTGAAATTTCTCCCAGAAGTGAAACATTCAAGCTGACTTGTGTGGCTAATCAAGACAAAAAAACAAGCCTAAGCTTAGTTAACTGAAAGGCACGACTAAGCAATTACCCACAGTGTATAATACGGTTTCCATGCAGCCACCCACACGTTTTACTGATCCTGAAGACAATTGTAATGCTGTTCTGTCTCCTTTTGAAAGCAGTAAAGAAAAGCCTTTTAGAAGTATGACTTTGTGGTACCCACCCCATCAGGAAAATAATATGCTGCTCAAGAAAACCTTATGTCAAGATCCTTGCATCACAAAAAACCCCACATCTGAATCGTGACAGAGAGGAACAATTATATCTTATATAGTAGGCAGGCACCTTGTAGGAAAACTACAGTAATTACTTTAAATTATTTTTAATACTTGAACAATTGCTTGATAGAAAGTGAATAGCCAGTGTTTTTAATTTTCATCACAGTTTAAGTAACCATTCAATATGTGATGCAGCAGTCTTTTACATTGGACAGTAACTCTGCTAATATTTTTCTGTGCTAACTTGCTACTAGAAGATTACTCAAGACAGGGAATTCATCTGATGTTAGGTGTAAATGCGAAGCAGAAAAATGCCTAAATTGGTACTCACAAGACTTCTGGTTGGTTCAGGTGCCATATGAAAACATGTCATGAAGTCAAAAGTTGGAACATTGGGCAAACATATCAGAAATGGCATATTTATCCATTTGAGATCTAGTGTTTGAGGTGGTTTTAGTACGTTCAGATCATTGCTATAAGTTGAAACTAAGTATTAGGAGAGGATCTGTTCTCCAGTAGTTTAACAGGTGAAATGCAATCATGCTTAGGGAATCAGTGAAAATATCAGAAGGCTTAGAAATCAGTGCTGTAACTTAAAATTAAAAATCTTTTCATCTATAAAGCCATGCAGTGAAAGCATTTTGAAAGTACTTACCTGTTGAAGGTATTTTGATTTAGGTGGTAATGCTGAGTAATTAATAACATTGTCAAAGCAGAATATATCTTCATTTCAATGATGATAACTTAAGAAGAATTTGAGTCTCCATCCCAACGTAATGCCTATAATCAATTTTTGAACCGCAGGAAGATGCATCATGGGTAGTAGGCAGTCAATCTCCAGGTGTACTATCATGAATCTTGTTGTGGCAATTCTAAGGAAATATAATCAGAGTGTGATCTAGATCTATTTCCTTTAGAGCTGCAGTGAAAAAAGCAGGCATAGCCTTCATGACTTTGCTGTGCCTTTTGTAATGTTCAGAGTCCTCAAGGCACACAGTGCCTCCATTTAATGCCAGCACTGTGTTGATACTTATTTCACATTAGAATGGCCTAGTCTGCATAGCATTGATAAGACAAATCTGAGTTCACTTTATTCTGTTCCTTGATCTTATGGAAATATTCTTTTATATAGTTCAAAATACATGGATCACTTCTTATGTTTTGTGAGTTTGAACACTATGGGAGAAGTCAGCCATAATTTTGAAGACCTGTTTCTTCTTTTTCATACAGAATTAATTCAGGAAAAAGCACTGAAAGTATTGGGTGTCACTTAAGCATCAACCAGTCATGAATTAAAGAAAAATCAAGCCTCAAAGACTTAATTGGAATCCTTGCATATTAAAATAGGTCTGTGTAAAATTCTGCTGTAAACTGTAGCCAGCCTAGTAGGCAAATTATTTCCCGTAACAGCCTTTCAAGGACTGTCATAATGCTACCTACAATGAGCACTGTAGTCTCTGGATAAATAGAAATTTATCCTAGAATGATGATTTACAGTCTTGACAGAACTCAGTGGGACGTATATTAACCTGAATATCCATTAACCACCTTCCTGCCTTGACAAGGCCTGCCTTTAAGAGCTTCTTTAACTCTCACTGGTTTTGCAGTACCTGGTAGAATGATGAAAATTAGCACAACTGCTAGCAGATGTTAATCATGTAGGTTAATGCACTGCTAGAGGGCATTAGCATTATGGTGGTGAGCTTGGTGTAAGTACCTGTACAGAACAGATTAGACCATGTTTCACTGTGTGTTTTCAACAGATGCCATGCTCTCCACTCCAGAGAACCTGCTCACAGTGAAGCCATCAACTACTTTTTTTCTGGCTCAGTGTCAGTGTTTTAGTCTATCCTAGCTTCATGCAAATTTTCAGCTGGCTTTGTTGTTTTGGGCTAATTCCTTTTCCTCTTCCTCATCACCTTCATCCTCTAGCTCTCATGAGAGCCCTCTTTTGTCTCTGCTGTCACTCTTTCCATTTCTTTAGTGGTTATTTTTGGAGATTCTCCTTTATAAGTCCTCTTTCTTAGCATTTAAGATTTTTCTCTTGACCACTTTTGTCGCTTCATTTTCTGCTTTCACCTGTTGGGGTCTTTAATAATTTCTTCTATACCTGCTTCTTCATTCTAGATCTGTCTCCCATGGGAGAAGCCTACAGTGTTCTCCCTAACTCACCTGGGAGTTTCCTGTTTCTCATGTGTAATATGGTGTCATGGTTTAACCTCTGCTGGCAGCTAAACACCATGCAGTGCTCACCTGCTGCTTCCCACCCTGCCTCCCCTCTCCCCAGCGTGGGATGGGAAGGAAAGTTGGGAGGAAGAAAAAGGTCAGACCCCATGATTCAAGATAAGGACAGTTTAGTAAAACAACACAAAGAGAGAAGAAAACAACAGTACTAACGTAAATACTACTGAAATGATATACAAAGTGAGTGATAAAGACAGGGAGGCTCTACTTGTGCCTGAGACGCCACTTTCCCTACTCTGACCACAAGCTGAAGCTACATGCTGAAACAAGTTATTTATCCCAGCTATGGACCTCCCAGCTCCTTGGACCAGCAGCTGCTTGTGATAATTAAATCAAACCCAGGACACACGGGTCCGAATTAACCCAGATTTTTGCTTTCCAAATTGTCTGCTTGGTATCCATTCCCCAGTTTTGCTGACAGTGCTTCCATTCTAACACCCTGGGCCTGAATCAGTCAGCCTGTGGGACTTGCCCAAAATTGGGAGTTAAAGTTGTCAAAAGTTTCACTGAGGAAACAGTGTATAGTAGAAAAAATAAGTACCATGAAAAATGAAGCATTTCTCATAGATAGCTTTATCTTTTCAATTAATTTTAGTGAACAATCCCACTGAATGTTATCTACTTGGCTCACAAGTCTCATGAGTTGCAGCCAGCCCACTCATCTTTCTATCTGTCCAGACCTGCTTTTCTCACTAGGCAGAACTTAAGATTTGCTGATTTTTTTTTTCTGTATTCTATTACACAGAAACATTGAAATTTTGGTAGCATTTTCTAAATTCAAATATTTATAATTTTTCTCTGTTAAAATGACTTTTCCACACTAATTGCAATCCAGTGCTGTCTCTCATTCTTCCTCATTAGTGAAAACATCTGTCAGCACCTTTCTCTTTTACAGACACATTGAAGATATTTTCAGCGCTAGCAAATATAATCTCCTTCTCTCTGATTTTCTTTCTTTTTCCTCTGTAGCAAATAGTTATAAGGTATTGCTCATAAATAGTCATTCTATTTTATCATTATGTTGTGCAATGGGGTCTCAATTTAGGGTCTCAAAATGAAACCTAGGCTATATACAGTTGTTGAAGGAGATTGATCAAGTATTTCTTAGTAACTTACATTGTTTGGGGATTAAGGGAAATAATTTTCAATTCTCAATATATTGATGCAATTATGAGGATTGATTGCAGATGCTGCAGACTTGCCTTGTCCATATGTTTGCAATCTCAAAATATGATTCAAACCAAATAGTATGAATTTGTGCTTATTTTTCTTGTAATTCTGATTATTATGAATTTTCATTTTGTTGTTTAAAACATCGTTGATCATTGTAATCAAGTTCCTCATACTGGTGAATTATAGCCAATGAAAAGTAGACATTGTGAGTTCTAGTGAAGTGCAAACCAGTTCGCTCTGGACATGAAATTTTCACAATTCAAACTTTTTTTTGAATTTTCCTCCATGCCACTTACATGTAACAGTATTGATAGAGGGGATAAAGTGCAAATGTAGTCTCTCTCTCTTTTCTTTTTTTCTTTAGTTTTTCTTTTTTTTTCTATTTTACCCGTATCTACTATTATTAAAGGACTGAAGTATACTTAGTAATATATCCTTTTTTTTTTTTTTAGTGTCAGGTTATGCCTCAAGTGAAAAATTAGACTAGACTTTCTGCCAGGTATAATGTGTCCATGTTCAGAATCTGTCCATTAAATTATGCTTTTATCGGATACGCCGTGTGGCCTGATGAATAGTTTCTCATTCGTTTGGAGTGATGACCTGCACAGTTTGTATCCAGAGTGGTAACTAAACCACTCAAGGTCTGGTAGTTCCCCAGTGACCTCCTGAAGGACTTCCTTCCTGACTCCTTCATGTGCATAGAGGTGCAAGGGGAGTTCAGTGTGCTAAAGCAAAAAGAATGATGTGGTATGTGTCTCCTCTAGAGACATGGAGGATGGGATTTTTACTGTCATGTAAAGGCAGAGAAGGACAAAGTAGCTTATGTAAGACTGCACTATGTAGCTGCTTATACCTGAGCTAGGCAATTCTGGTGAGTCAAGCTGGCTGTACTGTGAAACCTGGGTTAAAACCTAACAAGGTTATTCTTGAAATCTCCTCTGACAGCTATTTAATGCCTACCAAGCTCTGAGGCTATAAATATGCATTTTGCAGCAGCATTCAGATAATAAATACCATGAACAGCTTAAAGTCACTGGCTTGTCTTTACAACTTTATGCTGTAACAACAGGAAAGTTAACCTTAAGCCAGTTCTTGTTTCAATTAAACAGACTCAAGTATAATCTGCATGTTCTTAAAGTGATATATACCGTATCTTTTAGAAAACAACCATGACAGTCATTATACAGAACATGAATATAGTTAAGAGGAATATTTAATGGATATCAGTGCTCCTCAACAGGTACCATTCTGTTTGCATTGCTTAAGACTATTTTAGTTTACTTTATGCCTATGGATTGGAATTATCAATTAAGAAAGAGGAAAAAAAAAAAGTTGTGGCTTTTTGTTTGGTTAAAATTTTCAAAGGAATTGTTAGACTGTATTTGAAGTGGTTTGCTTTTTGAAAAGTTGAGCAACTGAAAAAAGCCACAAAAATAAATGTAGTTTAATTGTTTACATGCAGAGTATGTTCTTACCCCAATTCCTTAGTTTTCCAGTGTGTATCTAAAAGGGTAAAGCTAGCTATGTTCCTTCCATGGGTAAATTCTGTGTGTAGACAAAATTTCTACTGCTTGTACAATTCTGTTCCTGAATTCTGTCCAGTAAAACATATAATGTACTTAACTTGAACATCAGGGTGGTCCTTAGTGTCCGGTGTATTTTCAGCACTGTACTGGATATCTTCATTGTGTATGAAAATATGGTTCTCTTTGAATTTTTATTGTGTGTATAGAAGGTTATTTGTCCAAGGCATTCCTGGCATGATGGAGACAGTTTATTGTACATCCATCAGTGATTCTTGATAGCCTACAGTGGTTTTTTGGCTAACACACATTTAAGGACGGTTCCTCAAAGCAATCTGACTACTTCAACTCTAGATCAGATATGCAGTGTAGCTCAGAGAAACTCAGTGCCCAGGACTCTGTTCTGTTTTCTCTTTTCTGGGAAAAGAAGAAAAAAATAAAAGGCATCCTGTAGATCTACCTGAGTAATGTTATTAATACAGTTATCAGCTTTCCTTTTCATTTTCTTTAATTCTATCTGGAAATGCACAAATGTTAGAAAATTATCTTCATTATTATTCAGAACATTAATACTCCAGAGGAAGTAATCAAAGACTGTAATTCAAAAACAAACAAACAAAAATCATGCCCTTAAAAAACCCCCAGAAAACAATAAAAACAAAAGAAACCTTTTGCTTCATTTACCTTTGAAAATTGTCAGTATTCTTGGCTACCTGAACTGCAGCCATAAATACCTTTATAACTGTAATTTAATGCCATATACAAAGAGTTGAATTCAGAGGAACCAGTGAAGCGGAATTGAGGCATATATGAGGAAAGATGACAAATGCTGGCAAAAGTATATAGTCTATTTTGTATGACTTTAGTAAAAATAAAATAATACTGAAAAATAATCTGCATTAGAAAATTTCAAAGTCTGATCTGGTTAGAATCAATCTTTCCTCTCCCTACTCTCTTTCTGTCAGATTTCTGATGCATCTGACAGTGCTACCAGGCTGTTTATTACCGCTACGGGTACCAGAGCCCTGGAAGCTTCTATCTCTGAGCAGAAAGACATATTCAGTAAAATGCCCTCTGAGGAAACATGCCTATACAAACAAAAAGAAATCTTTGTCATAAAGAGTAGGTACTAAAGGAGCTTCAACAAAACAAGTCACGATAACATTCTTTTAGGTTTCATAAGTATCACCCTTGTATCACAACAGCAAATTCTGTTGGTAAATGTTGGATACAATGCCCACCCTCCTTGAAATTTTCAGTCCTGAGTCTAATGTAGTTCAGGGATATAATGAAGTATACTGTATTTTATGCAGTTTAAAGCAGTGATTTATTTTCAGAGAGTGAAAAGCTGGGGGCTTTATGCTTTACCTTTCTATTGGTTCTAAGTAAATATCCTTTACTTCAGTACTGATTTTATTACTCAAAATTTTTATATTGGGTTCATTACTAAGGGAATTAAAACACATTTTCACAGATAGGATTTTTCATTCTATAACGTATCTACTCTCCTTTTTGAGGTAGGGAAATATTTGCTTCAGATCTTCATCTGTAAAAAGTGGGTAAGTGATGTTAAAGGCTTATTTACAACGAGGGATTTAAATGGAAGTGCTATTCTCATAATCGTTGTACTCTGTATGTCTTACTGTATTTCTAAACAAGAACATATTATTCTGGAACAGATGATGTGCACAATATAGTCACTTCAAATGTGGTAACTATATCAGGTTATTTATTGTGGGATAAATGTTACAGAATATCTGTTCTAGTTAGTTGCCAGTGTAGAAAAGACCACTCTCCATGTATACCCAGCAAATCTCTTGACAGTAGAACCTCAGCATACCTCTTCCAAACCTTAAGCTGCAAAGTGCAGGAACATCAATCCTTTCATGAAAATCCACCTTACAAATTCTTGAGTTCTTACGGTGCTTTGACAAAAAAAAAAAAAAAAAAAAAAAAAAAGCTTTATATAAATGGTAACAATGTAACCCTAACATATTTGTATTTACTTCCTTTACTGAGAAGTGATGGTGGGGGGTGTTTCTGTCTGGAAAACATGTAATAGCTATAGAGGTGCAAGTTATTGCACTTTGCTGGCATAGTTGCCTTGATTGTCAGCTACATTCTGATTTCTTATTTTTACTTACTAGTGTGATTGTCAAAGCCAATAGTGCTGTGATTTTTTGGGTTCCCACATGACTTAAAGAACTAGAAATTTAAAAACATCTTTTCTTTGACAGGTAATCTGAACATATTTGATAGGCAGTCATTAGAGAATAAAGCTGGGATTTAGCAGTCTCATTTTACAGGCTCACTCTTCTACAGCATTATGTTAACAAAAATCCTGATGACAGAATATGAATATGTTAAAAGTGAGGGACTAAGAGCCCAAAGTGAGATGTAGAGCACTTCTGAACTTCAGAAGTTTTCATCTGCACTCTGACAGGCTTTTTCATCCTGAGCAACTTCCCACCTATTCAAAGTCCAGATTTTCAGTGCAGAACACAAACAAAAAAGACCTCGTCATAATGAACTGTTTTTTTTCCTGAGCCTCATAAGGGAGCAGGTCAAATATTAATAATCTTTCTTCATTAGTGACCTAAGCTACTGGCTGAAAAGTATTCAAAGGTTTAAAGGTTTAAAATGATGTTGAACATCATGACTTCATCTTCTGTCTTCTGCTGATAGCTGCTTTCACAACCATTTTTTTAATAGCTTATTTTAGTTTAACAAATGATTAATCTGATCGTCTGTTTAGTAAATGCTACTTTTCTCAGGAGAACACTCTTATTCAAAAGTTTTTCTCTGAATTCAGTTTCCTTCTGGTCCGTGATATTCTGCTCTCCTATTTCTGGTCCCAGGAACTATTCAAAAGAAGCTTCTGTAGGATCACCTTCCTCCATCTACTATCACTGTCTGGTATTCATCCAAGTCTCCCTACAGATAAAACTGTCTTGCTAATCAGATTTCCTTTCCCCATGTTCCCAAGAAATGAGTAAAATTTTCACATTTTGAATTTTCCTGAGAAAGTAAGAAGGGCATTCCATTCCCTGAACCTGTGACTATGTCAGTCATGGTAATTCATAGAATGGTAGGGGTTGGAAGGGACCTCTGGAGATCATCGAATCCAAACCCTCTGCCAGAGCAGGAACACCTAGAGCAGGCCACACAGGTATGCATTCAGGCAGGGTTTGAAAGTCTCTGGAGGAGACTCCACAGCCTCCCTGGGCAGCCTGTTCCAGTGCACCATCACCCTCACAGAAAAGAAAGTTTTCCTCATGTTAAGGCGGATCTTCCTGTGTTCCAGTTTGTGACCATTGCCTCTCTTCCTATCACAGGGCATCACTGAAAAGAGACTAGCCCCTTCTATTTGACACCCACCCTTCAGATATTTGTAAACATTAATAAGATCCCCTCTCAGTCTTCTCTTCTCCAAGCTAAACAGCCCCAGGTCTCTCAGCCTTTCC
>WTSP01006459.1:54036-68035 GCA_025331215.1 Actenoides lindsayi | reverse complement strand
GAGGCCGGGCCGCTGCCGCCCCGCCCCGCCCCGCCCCACCGCCCACGCGTTCGTTACCCGGGGCTCGCCGCGGGCCTCTGACCCGGAAGCGCTCTGCGCGCCCGGCCCGGCGCGGCGGGGCTGGCTGCGGAGGGGGAAGATGGCCGAGTCGCCGGAGGAGGTGGCGGTGCTGGTGCAGCGGGTGGTGAAGGACATTCGCAACGCCTTCCAGCGGAATCCCCACATGTGAGTGGGGCGGAGGCCGCCGGCGGCCGGGGTCGGGCCGCGACGGAAGCGCTGCGCGCCCTCAGCCCTGTGCGTGCTTATCGGCCAGCGGCGGCCCCGCTCCCTCGCCTGGGGGCGGGCGGCTGGGGGTGCGGGGCCCCAGGGGAGGGCGGGCGAGCTGCACGCCCGGCGCGTAGCGGTGCCTGTGAGCGCCGGGTGCCGGGCCCAAGGTCACGCCGTGGGGGGCCGCGTGGACCGGTCGAGTTTCCCCACTCGGCGCGGGGCTTTCAGCGCGGCTCCTTCCCGGGGCGCGCCAGCCTGCGAGCGGGAGGGCCGTGCCAGGCGGCTTCCCTGGCACCTGTGCTTTATCGAGCTGGGTCGTGATGCCTCCTGCCTGCTGCCTCTTCTCCTTCTGGATAAGGCCACGTACCTGCCTCGGGGGTTTGAGTAACTCCGGTAGAGTCGTGTGGGCCGCTGGGCCCCGTCTGCGGCCCCCCCTCCGCTGGTGAGCCGAGGGGCTGCTTCGCCAGCCGGGCGGCAAAAACGGCCTCCTCGATAAAAAGTGCTGTGTTACCGGCAAGGGCTTTAAAATCTGGAAGCTATCATCATAAAGATAAGTTTTTAAATGAGCTGTACTTTAATTTGAGGTTTGGCGTTGTTAAACTCACGCCATGGTTGAGAGGGCACTGACCTTTGGCTGCAGGTGGGTCGGGTGTGCCCGGCCCCACTGAAGGCAGTGGGGTCCGTGGGTGTCTTGGGCAGAGTATTAGCACTGCTGGAAGGAGACCTTGGGATCGAAGCCTATTGAATTGCACCCTTGTGCAAACAACGTGTTTTGGTGAATGCCACCTTCAAATCTGTGTCTGCTGATAGAGATGCCAGCGCTTTTCGTTGTGTGTTGGAAGGAGACAAGCAGAATGGCTGTGTAAATGCAAACTACAGTTGTTGCTACCTTGTGAGAATCAGGTTTGTCTAACAGTCTGGGGGGCAGATGGTCTGCCATTTATTTTCAGCTCAACTGCTGCCCAGCTCTGACACCCTGATTTAGGTGTCTCCTGTAGTTCTGTTTCCTTCCCCATCCTTTGTCATTGTAAGATTCAAACTGTTTGGGAAGCATCATTCTATTTATGTAAACTCCGTACTGGTTATAAATGATTTAGCACACAATGGATAACAAATTCTTAATATAAGTACAGTGTATTTGCGTTGGTTGGAAACACTGCAGTCTCTGAGGTGATGGCCTATTAATCTGTTCTAGAAAATGGTATGCAAAGCATCTATCTATGAAAATTTTACAGGTACTTGATTTATCCCTTTGCTTAGAAGAGAAGATTAGAATGAATACCCTCATGTTTCTAGAAAAGTAGTAAGCAACTTGCGTGGGTGGCCATGTTTTAAAATACAGCATATGGACACTGTCTAAAAAAGAACTGCATTTTGCCATGAAGCTTCAGTTTTAGGCTGTGAGGCATAATGTGCTGTAAACAGCCAGTATTTGTGAATGAAAGTTCTGATACTTCTTAGTTCCTACTCCTTCAACAGAATTGCTTATTTGTAGCAAACTTTGAGCTCACGTTTTTGAAGAACATGCTGCTGTTCCTGGTTTGGTTTTTTTAATGCATGCAATCTCAGAGATGAAAGTAGGCTACAAGTGTTGCGTGCTCTGAGACTGACGCACTGTCTCATGTTTTGAGTAAGGAAACATGAGCTAATTCTGGTTCACCTCCCGAAGTAGGGTAAGTGGTGATTCTGTGTGCTAGATTTCTGAACTACAGTAATTGAAATGGGACTTTGAAAGGCCAGTGTAGACCGTGGACCCTTGGTTAGGATACCTCTCAGCCTCTAGAACACCAGGTTACAGCCACGCTGGCCAAACGTTTTCATGTATCTCGGAGACATCTTGTCTTCCTACTCGTGGCCCAGACAGTCGCAACTAGCTGTAGTCCCTGACAGATGTTATCCTCTTGAATTGAGTAGCCAATTTGTGTCACAGATTCAGGTTTGAATTCTCTTTTGTGGCATCTGTCTGGCTTCACTGAAAATAAGTGGGCATCTGCTACATGCATGAAGTGCTGATTCACATCTCATACCTTTGTCCCCTACTTATCTCTCTTCCAGCATTTTTTTGTCCCCTGCCCTTGACCATTTGTTTTCTTGTCCCCTTTGCATCTGTCAGAATGGAGGTCTCGTTCTAGCAGGTTCACAGTTAAAGGTTTTAAAGGGGGTGTTGTCTCTCGTCAACACTAAAAAGCAGATAAAAATAGATTTTTAGTGTAAGTAGGACGTTGGATTCTTGTTTCTCTTTTTTTGCTTTAAATTTGCTGTAACACTGTACATCTTTCTAAGATGAGCTTATTTCCAACTAAATACACAAGACAAAATTATTTTTGCCTTGTCTCTAATAGCACCATTTTCTTCAGGCAGATAATTTTGTAAGCATGCTAGCTTTCAACTAGAACATATTTTTACCTAGTCCTACCAGCGTAGTTCCTCATAAAGTCATATATGTGAGCTATCCCACTGGAACTGAATGGATCACCAACAGTGAGCTGATCACTGTATACTTTCTTTTTTGAACTTTGCTGTTCTTTTGCATGTAAAGTCAAACAGAAATAGACTAACTTGTCAAAAAAGTACATAGCTTGATGGGAGCAATTGGAAAGATGAACTCTTAGATGGTAGCCCAGCATTTGTGTACAAAATCTGAGGATGCTGTTTATCATTTGTTGGGAATCGTTTGTGTCGCTGTAGCTCGGATAATTTTTTCTGTCTCAATTACATTCCTAGTGTACTAAAAGTACCACATTTCATTGTTAGATTTGAAACCATGAATCAAGGCTTCCTCTGGTGTGATTGCAAAGTTCTCTGTATGTGATTCAGAAAGAAGCATATTTCCTAAAGTCTTTACTGTAGCCAAGTATGAAATTTGTCTTGCAAATGTTCTTTTTGTTAGATTGCTTAATACCTTTGTGCAGCATTGATACTTCCAAATATACCAGTACTAAGTAAAAATAATTTGCTTGTAGTGCTTAATGAGAGGGGACATCAGTGCAGAAGTTTGTTTTTGCAGCCAAAGTTTCCAATCAAGTGTAGATTAATGTGAGAGCAAACAAAAGGAAACTCCTAGAGAGTGAAAGTTATATTTATAGCTTCTTTAGAAGCAAGTAATGACTAGAAGTATTTTGATTTCAATAATACATTACTCTTCTTTCACCTGTGAAATATTTTCGTTGTAACACTTAGATAATGACTAATAAAACATTCAAATTAATGTAATATTTGAAATGTTAAAAGACAATCATGTATGTGATGCACTACACGATAAGGGGGGAGGAAGAGGTTTCAGCTCTTGGATTTAAACCCCCTTTTCCCTACCTTTCAAATATTATGAATTCATTAGCTGTATAGTCATTTCACAAGACTTCTTTTAATGTAAAAATATACACGTTTCAAGTGTCCATGCTCTGGATTGTCTTCCAGTATTAAAAGCTTTTTTTTTTTTTTTTTAATAATTGCAGAAATATTCAACTACTTAGGTCCAGTCTTTATTGTCAATAGAATTGTAGTTGCATTGTATTCGCTGATCGTACCTCATTTGGATCTCCCAGACATTATTTAATAGCCTCTGTCTAATTCTGTGGGGAGAGGTTGAGTTATCTTAAAGATGATCTTCCAGGAAAAAAAATCAGAGAAAGTTCCTTCCCATCATGGTAGCATCACAAGAAGTGCCTCGTTCCCTAGCAGTACCGTGGTGTTGCGATTTTGTGAAAGAGAGAACTTTTTTTGTCATTGTTTTAAAAGTTTAAAGTAGGTTGGCTAGGGCTTATTTTATGGAGGGCCATTGAATGGCTGAGTCAACAGACTTAGGCTCTTGAAGCCGGTCCTGCAACAGCTTGTCAGTACTGTTCTGCCATGGTTGAGGTTTGCACTATGGTCCAGGTCTGGGTTGTGCAGCTTCATGAATGCCTAAGTCCCATCTTGCACATCTTTTCTGCTCTCAGAACAGGTTGAAGAAGCTCTGTAATGGCTGTGGACTTCATGACAACCCACCTAAAAATCCCACTGAGTTCTGGCTGTTTCCATGGTGTATTTCGGGAATATGAACTAGCGTGGTATCTTGAGAGATAATTGATGCAGTTTTTGGAACGTGACTGTCATGCTCGCTGTGAGGAAAAGAAATGTAAAAGCACCAAACAACTCCTAGAAGAGGAGAGACAGTATCAGAAAACTGGGATATCTGGGGAGAGAAATTAAATCTTACTTTTGTAGTATATGATGCTTCTGATAGTACAAAATACTGACAAACAGTAGCCCTCAATTGGTGTCTCCTACAGTATTGTGAGCATCATGCACCTGTCACTTGACCCAAATGTAGGCATCCTCCGTCCTGCAATGAGTTTGGGCAACCCTGTCATATGAATGGGCTTGTTTTATGTCACGTTGCCAGGACTGGTTTGTGCAAGATAAGGGATAATTCAGTCACTTTGTTTGACACACACTAATTCAGGGGTGTCCACATGTGAGTCCTGCTGCAGAAGCTTTCTTTGGGTACACAATGGGACAGAGGCTGCAGCCATTCTCAAGCAGTATCTTCTGGGCTAACACAGGCCTGCCCTGTTACTTGCCGCTTCTGCAGATCTGATGGGCCATCTGGAGCAGAAATAGATGGTGGTTTGAATGAGTTGGTTTGGCTGTGAGACAGGCAACCCACCTTACATATATGTGCCCTCCTGGTATTTTGCGTTGTGAATTCTGTTGGTTCTCTGGATCTGAATGCAACATACAATTTCTGAACCATACAGATTGTCAAAAACAATACCAAGGTGTGGGAGACAACATTTCTACCCAATGACAAGTCCTGGTTTTCATCTTAGCAGAAACTTGAGTAGTTGCAGATAAACCATTTTTTATGTTGCACAGTATCTTGGTGAATTTCATTACGCAGTGGTCTCATCCTCTGCTGATTTTGTCTAGCTGAGCATCTTCAGGAGTTCAAGAGTTTCAGGCTGACTTGTGAGATCTGTGCAAATCCCACCTGTCTGTTATTTTGGCATGCTTAAAGCTATCTTGTGAAACTTAGCTCGCCCGAGACTGACTTTCAGTATTTGGTAAGAAGTGAAGGTGTTGATTTATTTTTGGTTTGTGGTTTGTTGGTTTTTTTTAACTCACTGTTTACTGTTTGTATACTGTTTGCAAGCAACATCTGGTAAATTCTTGTAGTAATTCACAGAGTTAATTAGAAAAGTGGTGGGTGACCGCATCTTCATTTCAGGTAGGGACCCATAAGTCCCTGTATGCAAGGCCAGGTAAAGTTTGGCCAAGGACTGGGTTTAACATTCATGAAAAACGAGCAGCCATCAGTAAGTGCAAACTTCCAGCTAAAAGGTACCATGTTGAAAGAAGCAGACTCGAACGTCACTTTAGGTCTAATCTGACTGGATGCCTGAAGACCTTAATTTGAGTAGAACAAGAGAGATGAGACCCTTGCATTGATACTTACTGCTTGCAATTGGTGGTGTAGGACAGTGCTAGTTTATTCTGTTCTGAGATGGGTGAAAGACCTGGGTCTGTGTTCAGATACAGATGTGATTAGCAAATATTTTACCTCAAGTTGCTTGTGCTCTTTGTGGCTTGTGATGTATAGGTTAAATCTGTTTTCTGCATAAGAAAATACATTTTTAAACAAGCACATGGTATCACTTTTGATTACTTTAGTATAAGTCAGTGAGGAAATAGAACTAATTTGGTACAATCAGATTGTCCAGTAACAAAATTAGTTTGAGTTGAGTTGGGGTTGTGGAGTTGACACTTGGTGTGTACCTGTATACCTTGTGTTGAGAAGATTTAAGGTGGAGAATTCAGCTTCTATTTGAGATCATAAGGGGTCTTTTTTTTCTTGCCTGAGATCTGAGGATCTCCCTTCCTCAACAACAAAATTTTCCACTAAACAGGAGTTGATAGAGAAATCGTGCATAATGGCAAGTATAAAAATGATGTTGCTTTCTGTCCAAATGAGTGTGAATGAACGTGAGTTTGACAACCTGTGTTTAAGAAGCTGTTACAGCTCACTTCTATCATCCCTACATGCTAGAGAAAGCTGAGGAAAAAAAAAAGATGGCATGGCTCTACTAGTGTTAATTAATCCAAGTTATACTGCTTAGGTGATAATATAAAAATTAAAAAAGGGACCTTCCTCATTTCAGATGTTTGGGATCTGAAACTTTTCTGAGTATCTTAAGGTGAGAAGAGCCAAAAGAAATGTTTGTAGAGAGCATTTAAAGGATTTTAAATTCATCCTGGCTCATCTAACCACGACTATTACTTCCAAAGTCTTCAACAAGTCTTAAAATATTTCTGATTTTTCTATCACTACAGCATTGGGGAATTAATACAAAATTTTTGTAGTGGCTTTTAACGCAAATCCACAACTGGCTTTTATATTGTGCCGGAATAAATCATACAAAGGTAAAATACATTTGCTTTTTTTGCTTCAGTTGAATCTTTAGTCATACCTTAAAACATGTTTGAATCATTTATTTGCCAAGTTAATATACTGCATGAGTTTTCTGAAAATGCATTTTTTCCTACTTGCAGTCCATCAAGAATCAAGCATGTGAATTGAGGATAATGAATACAGATTTTGGTAAACACTGTAGAAAAGATGATGGACTGATTGAATGGGAAGCATTGCTAATCCTCTCTATTGAGGAAAAATAATTGGTATCTACTGAAAATAAGTTTAATCATATTTCTTTCTGTTTTTAAGAGATGAAATTGGATTAATACCCTGCCCTGAAGCCAGGTATAACCGAAGCCCTATCGTCTTGGTAGAAAACAAGCTTGGTGTGGAAAGCTGGTGTGTCAAGTTTCTTTTGCCTTATGTCCACAATAAACTTCTCCTCTACAGACAAAGAAAACAATGGCTGAACAAAGATGGTAAGCTACCCACTTGGAGAATTGTATCTTATGTGATTCTTAATGCACATTTTTTATTTATCGTAGAATCTTTTAGGTTGGAAAAGACCCTTAAGATCACTGAGTTCAATGGTAAACATAACACTACCAAGTCCACTGCTAAACCATGTACCTAAGCACCAATCTACACTACTTTTAAATATGTCTAGGGATGCTGATACAACAACTTCCCTGGGCAGTCTATTCCAGTACTTTATAACCCTTTCAGGGAAGAAATTTTTCGTAATATCCAACCTAAACCTCCTCTGGCACAGCTTGAGACCATTTCCTTCCTGTTCTTCTATTGCTTGTTACTTGGTAGGACAGACCGACCCCCACTTTGCTACAGCCTGCTTTCAGGTAGTTGAGAGACCTTACCACTCTTTACCTGAGCCTCCTTTTCTCCAGGTTAAACAACTGCAGCTCCCTCAGCCGCTCCTCATAGGACTTATTCTCTAGACCCTTCACCAGTTTTGTTGCCCTTTGGACATGCTTGAGCACCTCAATGTCCATCATACAGTGAGGGGTCCAAAACTGAACGTAGTGTTTGAGTTACAGCCTCATCACTGTCAAGTACAAGGGAATGATCACTTCTCTAGTCCTGTTGGCCACGCTGTTTCTGGTAAAAGCCAGGATTGTGTTGGACTTCTTGGCCCCTTGGGCATGCTGCTGGCTTGTATTTGGCCAGCTGTCAATGAGCACCCTCAGGTCCTTTTCTGCCAGGCAGCTTTCCAGCCAACACTCCTGCCTAATTTGGTGTTGCTTGTAGTCTTACTCAGGGTGCCCTTAATCCCCTCATCTGAATAATTTACCGTTTTTTGACATTACAGTGGCCCTTCTTAAAGCCAGTTTAACCTGTTCTGAAAGAATCGAGTGTTACTGGGGGAGAGGGCAGGCTTTGGATTGTACATCTTGGCAACCTAAACAGCTTGTAGGGTTGCTTAGTCGAAAATGTAAATCCTTTCTCTCTTGCCCAGGCTGGAAGGGTTAGAGGATTATTTCAGTAAGTGATTTAGGGAAGTGATGTTAATCTTTACAGAAGAAATTTTGTCATCCTTTCCCATCTCAGAAGGAAAACTGGTGATGTGTGGACCTAAAGTAAGAATATGTGCAGCGTTTCTGACATGGGGGTACCAGAAATCAATAGTCTGTACCGCTCAGTAATTGTAATCCTTTATTTAATTTTTAATCTTCTTGATGTGGTTTGGTTTTTAGTTTGTTTTACTTGAATGAAAAATACTGTACTATATGTTGTCCGTGTTATTGGGTTGGTTTTTTTTTAAGCTTTTTAAACAGATGTGACGCGGGAGACAGTTGACTGCTCTACAAAGTGTCCTATTCTGTTCAGAGTAAGAATGAAAAAGGGTAACTGTAGTTTAAGAATCTACTGTGTTCATGGCTTCAGGTTTCTTTCTAAATAGCACTTAGCATAAAAAATGTTTTAAGTCTCGTTTTCTTACAGTGTCTTATTTCTGGTGTTTATCTTTTCTGTTGAAGAACACCCCATGAGCGCTCAGAGTTCAGGTCTTCAGTAGCTCACATTCACCTGGGTTTCAGTTTGGGCTGTTAACTGTATTTTTTTCTCTTTCTATGTTTGCATGAAAGTAGCCTAAGCCATAAAGCACTGGCTGTGTCCGTTGTGCTTTAAAAGGTCTGTCTCATACTATCTTTCCGTCCTTGACTGTACCACACAGCCACCATCCATTGGGTTGTGTTGATTACAGCTATAGTAAAGGCATTCTCTGTGGTTGCTTGATTAATTAGTGAGTTAAATAATAATGTTTTCAATAGTGGGATGCCAGCAGACATCTGATACAGGTTCTAACACCTAGTCACCAATGATAACTAACATGCTTGTACTGTCTTGAACACATAGGTTTTGAGAGTAGGTCTATTTAGATCAGCAAAAGAGGTCTGATTACAGAATTACAGAATGTCTTTGGTTGGAAGAGACCTTCAGGATCATCCAGTCCAACCTTGGACACAACACTGCAAGCTCACCACTAAACCATGTCCCTAAGCACCAGGTCCGCATGCCATTTAAATGCCTCCAGGGATAGTGACTCCACCACTGCCCTGGGCAGACCATTCCAATGCTTGATAACTCTTTTGGTGAAGAAGTGTTTCCTAGTATCCGGCCTACACTTCCCCTGGTTCAGCTTGCATCCATTCCCTCTGGTCCTGTCACACGTCACCAGGGAGAAGAGGCTGTCCCTCTCTTTGCTTCAGTCTCCTTTCAGGTAGTTGTAGAGAGTGAGAAGGTCTCCCCTCAGCCTCCTCTTCTCTGGACAAAACAACCCCTGCTCCCTCAGCCACTCCTCACAGGACTTGTGCTCTGGGCCCTTCATGAGCCTCGTTACTCTTTTTTGGACACATTCCAGCACTTCTAGGTCCCTCTTTTATTGAGGGGCACAGAACTGAACACAATACTCAAGGTGTGGCCTCACCAGTGCCGAGTACAGGGGGATGGGGGACGATCACCTCCCTATTCCTGCTGGCCACAGTGTTTCTAATACAAGCCAGGTTGCCATTGGCCTTCTAGGCCACCTGCGCACTCTGCTGACTCATATTTAGTCAACTATCAACCAATACTCCCAGGTCCTTTTCCAACTTGCAGCTTTCCAACCACACATTCCCAAGTCTGCAGCTTGCCATGGGGTTGTTATGACCCAGGTGCAGGACCTGGCACTTGGCCTTGTTGAACCCCATGCAATTAACCGTGGCCCACTGGCCTAGCCTGTCCAGGTCCCTCTGTAAAGCTCCTCTACCCTCTAGCAGATCGACACACCCACCTAGTTTGATGTCGTCTGCAAAATTGCTGAGGGTACACTCAATCCACTCATCCAGATTACTAATAAAGATACTGAAGAGAAGAGGCCCCAGTACTGAACCCCGGGGAACATCACTTGTGACCTGACACCAGCCAGATTTAGCTCCATTCACTACCACTAGTTTGCTCCAGCCATCCATCCAGCTTTTTATCCAGTGCAGAGTGTATTTATCCAAGCCTTGCACTGTAAGGTTCTGGAGGAGAATGCTGGGGTAGACAGTGTCAAAGGCTTTGCTAACGTCCAGGAAGACAATGTCCACAGCTTTTCCCTCATTCACGAGGTAAGTCATCTTGTTGTAGAAGGAGATCAGGTAAGCCAAGCAGGACTTGCCTTTCATAAACCCATGCTGATTGGGCCTGATCACCTCTGTTGTCTTGTGTGTACCTTGTGGTGGCACTCAGGATGACATGCTTCATAACCTTCCCTGGCACCAGGGTCAGACTGACAGGTCTGTAGTTCCCAGGATCATCCTTTCAGCCCTTCTTGTAGATGGGCATCACATTTGCTAGCTTCCAATCAACTGGGACCTCCCCAGTTGGCTAGGACTGTTGATAAATAATGGAAAGTGGCTAGGTGAGCACTTCTGCCAGCTCCTTTAATACCCTTGGGTAGATCCCATCCGATCCCATAGACCTGTGCACATCTCTGTGGCACAGTAGGTCACTAATCATTTCCTCCTGGATTATGGAGGCTGCATTCTGCTCTCCATCGCTGTCTTCTATTTCAGGGAGATGGACCCTCAGGTAGCAACTGGCATTGCTGACAAAAACTGAGGCTGAGGCAAAGTGGGCACTCAGCAGCTCAGGCTTTTCCTTGTCCTTGGTCACAAGGTTCCCTCCTGCATCCAGCTGAAGGTAGAGATTCTCCTTAGCTCTTCTTTTACTGTTAACATATTTATAGAAGCACTTTTTATTATCTTTAATGAAGCTGGCCAGATTAAGTTCTAGCTGAGCTTTGGCCTTTTCTTTCCCTAAATAACCTTACAACAACCTTGTACTTTTCCTGAGTTGCCTGCCTCTTCTTCCATAGCTGGTATACTTTCGTTTTCTTCCTGAGTTCTGCCCAAAGCTCTCTGTTTAGCCAGGCTGGTCTTCTGCTGCGCCAGCTCGTTTTATGGTACACAGGGACAGCTAGTTCCTGTGCCTTGAGTATTTCCCTCTGGAGGAATGTCCAGCCTTCCTGGACTCCTTTGTCCTTGAGGGCTACCTCCCAAAGGCACACCATTGACCAATCTCCTAAACATGTCGAAGTCTGCCTTCTGGAAGCCCAAGGAGGTAGTTCTGTTGGCCTCCCTCCTTACTTCCCTAGGAGTTGAAAAATACACCATCTCATGGTTGCTTTGCCCAAGACGGCCACCAAGTAACATTAGTAACATCTCTTTCTTGTTAGAACTGCCATTTGCTTTTCTGTTTAATTTTTTATTACTATAGTGTGTCTCACTGTAAGTGGATGAAGCCAGCTGTGCACTTACCCTCATGAAAGCATGGGGTAAGGGATGGTCAGATGGTGTTAGTCAAGTCTGTAAATGTGCACTTGATCATCTTTTGTGTTCAAGGACAGTGTGGAGAAAGAAGATTAAGGTCTTCAGCGCATGCTGGCATGGGAGCATTCTTATTTGGTTTGCCTGAGGGAGGGGGTCTAGTTTCCTGTTACAAACATGGATATATAATGCAAGCATTTTATAAAGAGTAGCATTAAATGGTAGAGAATGTTTGTAATGTGAGCATGAATATGCTTGCCTTCTTGTGGATTGCAAGAAGACATGCATAGGAACTTTTTACCTCTTTGAGAGCCAGATCATGATAAAGGGGAACCCATTTCACTGATACCAGCCTGGCAGTGCTGGCTGTGTACCTGAGGTGGTGTTAAGAGAAACAGAGCACCATGGTGTTAATTCTCCATTCAAAAATGCAGCTTAAGGAAGTTTAAGGGGTAGGAAAAGTTGTTTGTGGACTTTCTAAATTTTATATTGCCCTTTATATTTTACTTTCACATCATTTATTTTCTTGAATATTCATTGTCATAAAAGACATATTTAAAATACTTTCATTCCTAGAGGATGTGTATTTCTAATGTAATTAACTTCCATTTCTTTCTCTGTGGTTTACGGTTGGACCTAGTGAGACCTGGATCTTTTTGATAGCTGCCACCATGTTGCTGCTGATGCATTCAGTTCTGATAGAAACCAATGACTGTGATCTGATTGCAGATTCAGAATTTATAACGCACACCATTACAAAATTCAATAAAAAGCTTATAATATGGGGAATATAAATTATGTTGACTTTGACCTGTAGCTAGAAACAGATTTTAGCATTTAAAAAGATGAACTTACTAGCAGATGCAGTCTTGGCAAGTCTGGTGTTTTTCATTGCAGTGTTTTTTGCAGATCTGAGATAGGAATTTGTGAGGTGTATTTTAATTATACTGCAGATCTTCTGCAGGGAGACTTTTCATTTCTGTTTCACATGTTACAGAAGAGTCCTCCCCTAGAAACTTCCACACAGACAAAAACTTGTTTCGAGCCAAAATATAAACCGCTGACACTGGTGTCATTGTTGTGTTGGGAGGCTTCGGACCACAAATAGCAGTTGGCTAAAGGGCAGGTGGGTGCCACTGTGCTGCCACCCTGCTCCTCTCACACTGGTCCAGGCACTGTGTTGTGGTGACACTATGGCACGTGCCTGTTTCACCACAATGGTACAGTGTGCCAGCTCTTTGAAGAGTGTCTCTGCTTCCCTCCCAGAGGGAGCCTTGTAAAACCCTTAGACTCAAAATGCAGATCATGGAACTGTGTCAGTACATACTGAAGTAGCTTGAGATTTCAATTATGGCCTGTTTGTTGAGACTTGTTTAGTTTTCTTCTTTTGAAAATGAAACTCCATTCTCCTTTGGTTATCAGTTCAAAGGTCAGTTTAAAATGTGTGAGAAATAATCTACTGTGTTTTTGTGCCTATTGAAGTTGTCACTACTGAAAAACATGATCAGGACCTCTATGTTAATAACCTGTTTGTAAAGCAAGGTACAGCTTTCAGAGTTTAGTATGTTTTACCATAATTGAATTTCACATTTGATAGGACATTTTAGCAGAAACTGAGCTGTAGTGGTGGAGGGAATAAAGGCAGCAGTCTTCCCAGGTGAACGTACAGATTTGTCTCTAATGTGGTGTACACAGGTGTACTCCATCAACAGATAAAACTCTCTTCATACATTTGAAATATCCTCAAGGACCAGGTTCCATTTTGTAGACAAAAGTACATGCTTAGAATTTGAAAAGGTAGTTGTTTTCTACTGAATGTGATGAAGGGATGTTTTTTACCTCTGCAAAACTAAATTGCATTTTGATGCCTGTAATAAATGGTGATTGCAAATGTAGTCTCTTGTTACCTCTTGTATTGTCTGAACCACTGTAAGCCATTTTAAATAGAACAGAGAAATAAAACAGCATGCTGATTCAAGCATCTGTTTTCAGATGTCGTGTCTCCTATTTTTCTGGCAGGATCCTGGAAGAGGAAGTGCTTTATAGTCAGTCATGGATAGCTTACTGTGACAGATGTTTAAATTTAGTTATGGTTTCTTTTGGATACTTGGAATGCAGAATCACAAATACTTCTGACTGTTGTTCCAGTTTACAAATATTTTACAATATGTTTTTATCCCTTCTCCATTTTTCTTAGATTTATGGATGCATATTATTTGTATTATCACAAGATGGTTTTCTGAAATTGCTACAAACTTGGTTTTATTTTTTATAAAATGGTTTGTCTTGGAAGGGACATTAAAGATCACCTAGTTCAAGCCTCCCCTGCCATGGACAATGACAACTTCCAGTAGATCATGTTGCTCAAAGCTCCATCCAACCTGGCCTTGAACACTTCCAGGGAAGGGGCAACCACAACTTCTCTGGGCAATCTGTTGCAGTGTCTCAGCATCCTGTTAAAGATTTCTTCCTTATATCTAGTCTAAATCTACCCTCTTGTAGTTGAAAACCATTATTCTGCAACCGGCCC
>WTSP01006459.1:4583-46339 GCA_025331215.1 Actenoides lindsayi | reverse complement strand
GGGGGGGGGGGGGGGGGGGGGGGGGGAGGAGTGGCAAATGTTCATAGCCCTGCGCGCGTGAGGCTGCTGGCTGGGTGGCTTTCTTTCGAGCGACACCAGAGCAAAGCCGAAGGTGCCCAGGCACCGTGGAGGGGCCGCGCCGTTGGGTACGGCGGCCTTCCCCTGCGGCGTGTCGTGCCCCGCGCCCGGGAGCTGCGCACGGTGGCGCTGGGCGCTGGTGTCGCCAGCAGCCTATTGAAGGCTTCCCGGTGAGGAGCGCGGGGAGACGGTACCCGCCTGCCCGGGCCTGCCCACGAGCTGCTCTGCGGAGCGTCTCCTCGGAGGCATCGTTTCCTGCATCAAACCCTTGACGGTTTCTCTGGTGGCAGTTCAGCTCGGCGGAGGTGTTGGGGAGAGCTCTGGTATAGATGAAATGGGCGGAGTTACGCATTTCTAGCTGATGCTCCCAGGTGCTAGACGCACCTACCATAGAGTTCCTGCTGCTCTGACGCTGGCTCGGGAGGACAGTAAGCCCATAGTAGTGCCTGGAAGAAAATAAGACGCTTGAAACCATCTGATACAAAATCTTGAACTAAGGTGAAGCATCCTCCGTCTAGGAGAGCTTTATTTATCTGTTCTTAGTGTGATGCAGGAGCTCTCAGGTGTCAAAGCTCCCGGTGTGGGACCATCTCCTCTTGCTATCACCAGTGCCAGACGGCCGCCTGTGTGAGTAGTGCAGGGAGTCGGTGAGCTAGCGCTACCAGGGACTAGTGCTGCTGACACTCGCCTGCTCGAGACTCTGCCTTCATCTCTGCTGCGGAGGGAACAAGACACAGCAGCTTGCATAATCGTACCTCACCAATTACCCAACCAGGCTTCCCGCAGTAAATTTTTAGGAAAACTGAACAAAACTGTAGATCAGAAACTAAGTTTAAGCAGGCTGCTCTCAGTGCTGAATTACAAAATTACTTTAATGTGAAACTGATTTTTTAAAAAGTGAACTGACTCACCCCCAGTGCCCCGTGTCTGGGTGGCTCTTGCCTTTACCTGTTAGCAGTGTAGAAATCCGTGACTGACGGGTGCAGCACTCTAACCTGATGTCTGTTGGATTTTGGATTTTGCAATGAATACTTAAATAATAAAAATTGTCTGTTAAAACCTCGTCTAGTGCAGTGTTTCATCTGTGCTGCTAATGTCTTGGGAGATTGTGAAAAAAATCTTTATTTTGACCTGCTTTCCTTCAGTGTAATGTGCTAAAATATTACCATGTTTACTGTTTTCACACTTTCTCTGCTGTTCACTTTTGGGTTATCACATGCTGTGCAGTGTTGCTTTACTTTAACTGGAAACATGGAGGATGTTTTTCTGTGTTTATGAGAATGGTTTGTTTTGCAAAACATAGAACTAACAAACCCTCCTCCACAAACAAAAAAACCCTTAAATTATCACTTCGCATTTTTTTCTCTTGAACTAATGTAAAACATGCCTTCTCCAGATATATGCAGCACTCCATAGCTATGATTACTGTATATTGTTCAAAATTGAAAGAGTTGTTTTGTTGGGCAGGTTGGCCATTTGAAAATAAAGCAGAGTGTAACAAATTACTTACAGTTTGGGGGTCAAGCATAATTATGTAGGTTTTAGAACAAAAAATTGCAAATTCTCAATGTGATTTTAGTAAAAGATACAGAAAAGTATGGGGAAAGATAGAATGTAGTAGGGAAATCATAAGGAGCTGCTATATCTAGAAACTGAGTTTGTATACCTTCGTATTGGAGAGAAGATGAAATTTTTAAATGAGGGTAGTGTCCTTAGTTAAATCTTGTCTGCATTCCTGCGGACAGCTTGGTCAACATTAATTCAGTCATGGTGGGGAGAGCCCGTGGATGACCAGCCCTCAGAGGCATGGTTCTGCAGCTGAATTTCTCCAACCCTTGAGTTATCTAGATGAAAACATTTTTTCACAGCTATCTCACTGCAAAGTTTTGGCTAGCTTAAGACTTAGGTTTGATGGACAAATGAGAGTGAAATCCCATGTCCCTTTTAGCCATGGAGTCAAATGAAGCTATGGGTTTGTTTTGAGAGCAAACCTGTCCATTATGATGTTTGAGTCCGTGTTTGAAGTAACTATCATAACTTTGAAGGGCAAAAGTTAGTTTGACTACTATCTGTGTTTATGTTGCACTGTAGTGAGCTTCTTTAAAAAGTACTTGATTTACAAAAAGTTGTAGTGCAAGACCATCATGGAAAACTTCAGGTGGAGCAGTAATATTAATCACTTATACAGAAAGACTGCAAACCTGTCAAAGAAGTAGTATGCTTTCAAAGAGACCTTTCAAAAGAACTCATCCATGGCAGTACTCATGAGTCTTGAGGATTCTTTTATTGAAACTTTTATTTAAACTACCTACTGCAAGAAACAAACGAGAACTTTGTTCTGTCTGGGTGGGACATGGCCAGTATATGTAAGAAGGGTAATTTATTTATGGTAGTAATTAAGATTTTTTATTTTTTTTTAAGTAAGTTGTAAGCAGGGACATCCTTAGCTAGGTCAGGTTGCTTAGAGCTTCATCAAACCTGGCCTCGAATGTCTCCAGGGATGGGGCCTCCACCACCTCCCTGGGCATCCCATTCCAGTGTTCCACTACCCTCAGAGTAAAGAACTTCCTGCTAATGTCCAATCTAAATCTACCCTTCTCTAGTTTAACACCATTGCCCCTCATCCTATCACTACATGCCCTTGTAAACAGGCCCTCCCTCGCTTTCTTGTAGCCCCCCTTCAGGTACTGGAAGGGTGCTAGAAGGTCTCCCCAGAGCCTTCTCTTCTACAGGCTGTAATCAGGCTTTGTTGAAAGCTTTGTTATCATGCATGGGACACTAGTGACATAATGTTTTTCCCATCTAAAACATAAGGTTAACAGTAGAAGTCATGAAATTGTAAGACTGAAATGTGTGATACCATCATTTGCTTCACAGTTTCTAAGGTAGTAAAAGAATTGACCAGCACTGCTTTTTTAATTTGTCAGAGATGTGCCCTAGATTTAGAGCGAGAGAGTGAGCACAAGCATGTGTCTTCTAACTGCTGCCAGAAGCCCTGTAAAGGTTCGTCTGATTCTGAGGACTGGACAAGGGTCTGAATTACATGACAGAGTCCTCTTGTGGGACCAGTCTTCCCAGTTATGCCAAAAAAGTTTGAGTTCCTAGACATAATTAGTTACAATCTCATATGAAACAGCCCAGTTTTACATTTTCACTTATACTTGGGGTGTGTGGACAGACCTGTTACCAAACCAGGAACTTCCATACAGGTAGATGAAGCACTTTCTGGCATTCATTGGAGTAGTAAGACATCTCATTGCACCTTTTGTATCCTTAAAAGAAGTCATTGCATTTCTATATGAAGCACAATTTAATCTCTGTGAGAATGGGAAAGTTCTAGACTTGTCAGCTTGGTTAATTTTTTGGATGGCACTGGGCAGGCTGACATTCATGGGCATTCAGTTTTGAGTAGTGGCATAGGAATAATAGGATTTGAGTTTCCACAAGTCAGAAAAGATACAGAGAAAGGAAATATATCCATACCAGTGTAGTGATGGTAGAGTCCATCTTACCAAACTTCTTAGTAGATCCATGCTAATGTCCATGCTAACCTAAACCAGCAGACTGTATAAATTAATCTGAAATAAACATTTTTGGATTTAATATAAACTTACAGAAGCAAGACTGAACATCTAGATTGAACAGGATTTTTTTTTTTTTTCTCAGCACAATAATGGCTTTGCATGTTGATTTGTCAGTTTTCTGCTGTACCTCCCACTGTATTGTAATTACTAGAATGTTTTCCATTTTGAATGTGGGTTTTGAGCATCGTTTTTATTATTGTTGTTGACCAGATCTGCCTGTGGTGAATGAAAGTCTGGTGAAAACTTTAAGGGGTGAAATGGAGTCACAGTGTGTGTGACTGTGCCTGAACCCATGTAAGGGTTGAAGGGCACGGTCAAGGCCTCTTAGCTGTGCAACTCCATAATTCATTGCAAATATAGGCACAGGAACTGCTGCTGTGCCTCACGTCCTCACTGTTAACTGGCAATAATGGCTCTTGGTTTATCTGCCCAGGATATAGGCACTAGAGGAGCATTTGTATCCTAAGTCATGAGGGTACATCTGATAGTGATTGCTTGCTTTTCTGTGGCCTTCTTCCTCCAAGCTGTCTGCCTGCCTTTGTTGACCGTATTTACTATATCTGTGTTGGCTTCTGCAAATGGATTTTATTAAAAAATGAAGAATCCCTCTGTTTTTCCAACTGGTAAATTTGTTCTTTCTCTTTCCTACCTGTTTGAAAATTAATACCAAGAAGAAACAGTGCAATACTAATGTTAATTTGAATAGATGCAAAGAGAGGAGGCTGTGAAGAATAATATTTTGATGTGAATGTGGTTAATTCTTTTGTTTTAGCAGTTTGATAATGCAGGATTCCCAAAACTGGCTTCAGAGAAAAGTGATGCAAAGAGGAAATGCTTATTATGCCTTGAGGTTCTGGTTGTGTACTATGGTATCTGAGAGTAATTGAGATGATACATTTCTTTAGAAGCTAATCAGAGCAAATATTTGATACAAATCAATTTCAGTAGCCACAAGCTTCATCACAATGGGCAGTTGTAGAATATTTATAAGCTTTTCGGATTGTGCATGGCCGACTGCATCATGAGGAATACATAGGAATAACTCTATCAGTGTACCAGTACATCTTCATTCTTAATTATTTCTGAATCACATTACAGATAGTTGAATCAAGGTAGCATCCTTTTTAAAATTAGAAAAACTCAATATGCTTTAATATTGAGAACCTGATTTTGCAGGGAGACAAATCCCTGGATGAACATGCTGGGTGGCAAAACCAATCATAAATTACAGCAGCTGATTTGAACCTATGCCCAGACTTTTACCCGTCAGTATGTGTATCAAGACAGTAATTTTGCTTGAACTGGATTTTATTTCTAAGAAGGCTATGTTGAAGCTATCAAATGGTGATTCATGGATTCTCCCCATCTACCTTTTAATTAAAACAGATTTGCTACTTTTTGAATAGAATAGTTTTAAGTCATTATGCAATTCAAAATAAGAATTGTACGAAGATAACATTCCATTGTTTGGAAGTTTAGCAAAGAGATTATTAAATCACACTGCTTTGTGCCAAAAACATGGGGGGTTTTTTTGTCTTTAGTGGGTATTAGTTGAAAATGACAGTTATTTTTCAACTCTAGTATGCTCTGTGCGTTGTTTTGGGAGAATTTAATTGTTGTGTTTCTAGCTGATACTATCATTGTCAAAATATCAGAGATTTCTTTTTTTTAATTGTTCAAAGGGATAGCAGTTACTGGACAACAAGTAGCAGTTGTAGGATAAAACAAGCACAATATTTTCAGGAGAAAAAGGATCACACAACTGTGTTGCCTTTTGTTTTGTCTTACCTGGTATAAAATCCCATGAGGCATTACTTTGGGAGGGGAGAGATTAGTAGTGAAGAGATGAGGACACCATCTGTTAAGAGTGTTTGCTACCTCCGAGGTCCCAGAAAGGTAATACGGTAATACACTGAAAGGAGTAAAGTGCATCCCTATGATTCTTCTATAAAGTGACTTCTTACTGTTGACCATTTTGGCTTTTTGTTCCGTGACTGCTATCATAAAGGAAGATAATTTAGTATTTATTTATTTATTTTTACTATCATCCCATTTGGCTTTGTTTCCAAGGGAAGTAATACTATAATAATCAAGGCAAAATTACAATTTTCTGAAATGATTGTTTTACTGAAAAGGGAGGTTAGTGAGTAGAATAATGTAATTATCTTTACCCATCTGAAAGAGAAAGAATGAAGAAATGAACAATTATATTTTTGTGCTAATGCTATTAAATCAACTGCTAAGTCATTCTTTTTAGATTTGCCTTCATATTACTTTCTTTTACCATATTTACTTTGTTGTTCTTTGTGCAAGGTACTTAGTTTGCTAGTATTAATGGAAAGAAGTAAATTGAGTAGCGTATCTTTCTGCTTTAAAACAAAAATATGAAGACTAGCACTTAAAATAAGTGCTCAGAATTCCACAGCTCCCCGGTTATGCAGAAACAGCACACAGTAAGTAGTTGGCCCTGAGCTATTGTAAATTAATGTGTGAGCTTATATATTGAAAGCTTTGAATCTGAAGTACTGAGGAACTACAACTTAAAACTAAAGCCTGACTCTGGGTTGAATTTCCATCTGAACATCAGTGACTGAGTGAACTAAGCAATAAACTGTTTTCTTTGTGCAAAGCAAACCTAATAGTGCATACACCCATTTTATCTAATTTGCTATGATTCATAGTCTTTACTGTGGCTTCAATACTAAACCTTTCCAAGTGAATGACTTGTTTGTTCAAATTTTATTGATAAACTACCCTGTAATATCACAACCACATTTTGCTCTTATAGTTTTAACTGGATCTGATAAAATACAGGGATTTTAATGATCTGTGTAATCATATATCTACCTGGCTAGCTTCCCTTTTGCCTCCAGAATAACTTGGTACAAATGAAGCACTCAAAGAAAGCAAGGACTTCTGTGTGCTCTTCTTTTACCTTCTTTTCATGGTTTCCGGATGGCTGTACCACATCTTTATTTATCCATAGGTACTTTTAAACGGACTTTTTTTTTGTCAGAAAAACATTGAGATTTGTCATGTGTTACTGAGTCCCCACTACAGAAAAAGAAAGCCTCTCCAATAGGTGTGGATTTCATGTGTAACAAGAGCTGATCCATGATAGATAATAGTTTTTCACTTCTACTTAAGTGTGAGAATCATATAAACCCACTATTAATTTTGTTCCTATTTTGATTTGAGAGCAGATGGTCAATTTAAACAAACATATGGTTCTGAATGAGCCCTCCTGTTGTAAAGAAAAAAACATAAAAACATAAATACTGTCTTGGGAAATATTGTAGCTCTAGATTGTGCAGTGAAATATTAAATGCAAGCTTTAGTTATTATCTTTTCCTTCTTCCTTTTTCCTTTCTCTAAATCAGTTCCAGGTATAATGATTTCTTCCACTGAGGAAAGTAAGTAAGATAATTTTTAATTAGTAGTAATATACAAATTATTTCCTCAAGAACTGTTTTTAAAACATACCTTCAAGGCCCTTGAGATTGATTTTGCTACTTCCTAACTTTGTAAATGTACTTTTTTAAATTTGATGTCTTTAATTTGGATTGTGATCTAAACATGCAGCTTCATTTGCAAACATCAAAAAGGAATCAGACCTCATTTGAAATTTCTTTTCCAAATGATGTAGATACAGCTTTCTTTACCGGCAGAATGCATACGGTATTATCCATCATGTTAGAAGTTTATTGTGTTACTTTTCTCTGGCTTCAGTTTGGTCTAATGTATCTAGATATTGCTCTTTTATAAGTAACTGCAGTACTTAAATGTATGTGAATATTTTCCATCTCAGTGGTATTAAGAGTTACTTTTAGGCTTGTTTTGGAGGGAGCAATCACTGCCCTCAAGACTGGTTAGCCCTGCTGTTTATAAACCTGAGCACTGAGAGAGCTTACTTGAAACATGCTTTTGGGTTTTTGCTCAGAAGAGAAAGTTAGCTGACAGTATGCGGCGTTGTGCAGGCTGACACTTCCAATATGCTGAAAACAAGGTTAAAATTTCATTCAAATAAATAAAATCTCATTTTGAAATTAAAGTCTGATTACAGTAAAGCACAGGAAATCTGAGGGAAGTACTGGTAAATAATAGGTAATGCTTTTCTGTAGTTGTTATGCTTTGCCTCACATGTCTTGCATCTATAAAATGCTGTCTAAATTTAGATGAAGATTTTGTAGATGTAACTTTATTTCTTGAAAGAGTATTTTATTGATCAAATAAGCTAACTTTTCAGTATGCCTAGGGGAGTGTGGTTTTCTACCCTTGCCCTTTTCCAGTTCTTAGATACATTATGTGATGTTTGACTGTTGGCTGGAAATATTTGTTTCTTTCTTAAATAGGGATAGGAATCTGCTGTTTGTCTGAAATATTGTGTCTTATGAAGTTTTCTTGAAGTGCCTGTGGAAAGCAGTTTGTAATATCAGTGCTGAAACTACTGTAAGATATAGTTGAAAAATGAATGTGCCACCATATGGCAGCCTGTTAAGAAAAAGCTATAAAATTTGAGTTTATTTACATCAGAATCATATAATGATACTACAGTTTCTTGGATCTTCCAGTTTCCACTGTTGCACAGTTAACCCACAGTGATAAGTACAGCATAGGAAACTTGGAAATGATTCTTCCAGCAGTTCCATTTGCAAATTTTTCACTGATACATAAGTTAAAACCAGATCCCAGAGAGGGGGGAAAAAAAAAGATAATTATGTAGTTTTTTCCAGTCTATGCTTAGCACAGCAATGTTCATGTTTCAGGTATGTTAAAGTTACAGGGTTTTCTCAAAAAAAAAAAAAAGAAGGAAAAAGGAACAAGATTTGATAATGTGTTTAGTATCTTGTTTCTTTTAAGTTTTGCTGTAGGAAAAATGAATTTGAGGCCTCTTTAACTCAGGTTGTACAAATTAATTACACATGCTCCTAAACAAGAATCAAAACATAAAGGCCAACATCATTAGCTGTGATTTTTGCTTCTGTTTTCCAGCTGATTGAATAGTTGCTATTTTCTACATTTTTTTTTTCAATATTCATACTCTTCTAATAGACTCATCATATGAAATAACCCAGGGATAACTTTTTTCCTCCAGGTAGCATTCTGTACTGTAAATAGGAAAATAACCTGTTCCTGAAAAATGAATTGCTACTTTCTTTTTCTTGGTGGCTGGAGAGAGTAGGCTTTGCTGTTTGAATATAGTATCTTCTGCTGGTAGTAGTGGTGACTGTATAAGTATCTTAAATTAGATGCAAATTCCTGTCTTTCAAATCTACACTGGTTCTACTTAACCTGCAGTTTTATTGGCACAAGACTGTAATTATGAAAAAAAATGTATTAGGAATTCAGTTCTGCAGCTTTGGTAGGAATCAATTCCTTCTGTGTGAAAACACATTCTGCAGTTTTCATTTCATTAGAGGCAAAAATTGTGTGAATGATAATGTGAGAGATGATGTTGTCTATCATGTTACAGATTCACTTATTTCCAGGCTTTCATGCACTGATGCTCTTTCTGCAGGCAGAGCTTTCGGTATGTGATGCAGGATTCTGTCTTGAAAACTATCCTTTCCATGTGATTAGGATTACAGCATGTTTTTTACAATAGTAGCACGGCTAAGCAGATCTTTGCAGAAAGATCTCCTTTGTGCAGGTTGTGACACTGCTGTTCTTTTATGATTATCTTCTCTCATCATTACGGAACTTCAATGTGATTACATTAGGAAGTTGGCTGTAGATTAGACAGTTATTTTTTGAAACAGTATTCCAATTTTGCAGCAGAAAATTGAGCATGCTTGTAATGAATACTAAATATGAGTTAATAAAATTTAGTTTAAGTTCAGGAATACATTATTTCCTTCATCATATGAGGACCGGCTGAGTGAGCTGGGGTTGTTTAACCTGGAGAAAAGCAGGCTGAGGTGAGACCTTATCATCGTCTACAGCCACTTGAAAGGAGGTTGTAGTAAGGTGGGGGTTGGTTTGTTCTCCCAAGCAACAAGTAATAGGGTAAGAGGAAATGTTGTTCTGGTGGGGTTTAAATTGTATAAAAATCCTTCACTGATATGACTGTCAAGGGACCTTGACAGGCTTGAGAAATGGGCCAATACAAACTGCATGAGGCTCAGCAAGTCAAAGTGCAAGGTCCTGCATCTGGGCTGGGCCAGTCCCAGGCACAATTACAGACTGGGTACAGGGTGGGTTAAGAGTAGCCCTGAAGACAAGGACTTGGGGATGTTGATTGACAAGAAGCTCAACATGAGCCATCAGTGCACTCATGCGGCTCAGGAGGCCAACCCTATCCTAGGATCATCAAGAGGAGTGTGGCCAGCAGATCAAGAGAGGTGATTCTCCCCCTTTACTCTGCTCTTTTGAGATCCCACCTCAGATACTGCATCCAGTTCTGGTGTCCCCACCATAAGAGGGACATAGATGTGTTGGAATGAGTTCAGAGGAGGGCCACAAAGATGATCCAGGGACTGGAGCACCCCTGCTACGAAGATAGGCTGAGGGAGCTGGGGTTGTTCAGCCTGGAGAAGAGAAGACTCCGGGAGGATCTTATAACTGCCTTCCAGTACCTGGAGGCATCCTGCAGGAGTGCTGGAGAGGGACTCTTCACAAGAGTATCGAGCGGTAGGATAAGGAGAAATGGTTTTAAACTGAGGAAAAATAGGCTTAGATTGGATCGTAGGAAAAAGTTCTTCAGTACGAGGGTGGTGAGACTCTGGAATAGATTGCCCAGAGTGGTTGTGGATGCCACCTCCCCGGAGGTGTTCAAGGCCAGGTTGGATGAGGCCTTGAGCAAGCTAGTCTAGCTGAGAGGCAGCTCTGCCCATGGCTGGGAGGTTGGATTAGATGATCTCTGAGGTCCCTTCCAGCCTAAGCCATTCTGTGATTGTCAAGCACTGGAACAGGCTGCCCAGGGATGTGGTGTAGTCATCATTCCTGGAGAAATTTAAAAGATGTGTAGATGTGGTGCTGAGGGACACGGTTTAGTGGTAACCTGGCAGTGATGGTTTAATGGATGGACTCAATGATCTTAAAGGTCTCTTCCAACCAAAACAATTCTATGATTCTGTGATCACTGAAGTCTCAGTAGTAATGCTCCTCAATCCTGAAATAACCATTTCTACTGTGAAAGTATTGGTTTTAATGATGACACCTTTTTCTCTTTCCATGTTGAGATAGAGCTGAAATAGCTTATTGGAGATACCTTAATTTGCTATCTTGAAACTGAAGGTAGTCAAAGAAATAAAAAATTCCTGTAAAATAGTATTCAAATAAAAACGAAGAATGGGCTTTTGGATTTATAACGTCCTTGTAATGTTTTATAGTTCCACTGCTAGTCCCAAGTCTTCTGTACTTATTTTTTTTAATGTGTGGTTACTTTTCCTAGTGCTTGTACTTGTGCCCATCTTTTGCTCCAAAAACATAACAACCTTATTCAGAGCATCTTGGAAATATCTGTAGTTAGCCCATGGTTAGGAATTGCATGGAACACTAACTGAAAAGCAAAACACTTTAATTAAATAAAAATATGTGTCCCAAAATAAGCCCTTTTTAATTATTATTATTTTTAAATTTACAAGTAAATACTTTTTGGATCTAAATAATTTGAAGGTAATTGTGCAAAGTACTTCTCCATAATCTTAATATGTACTTCAGAAAGCAAATAGGTTCCCAACCTGATATATTTCTTAGGTAGGAAAAGCCGAAGAATTCATTTTAGCCTTAGGACATATCCATTTCACAATTCCCAGCTTTGTTTTTGAAATGAAAATGTGTTTGTTATAAAAACTTGGCATTCATTACCCAAGCAGGAAGCTCTTATGCTGAACTTTGTTTTATTGGTACTACACAATCTGAAAGCCACGTGTCGGCTTACACTTTTTCTGAGGTAGCACCTTCTGTGACATGGTGCTATGTAACCTCTGAGCAGGATCTGGTATCTCTTACTTGACAGACTGTCACAGTTTAGGGTCAGGGGGGGCCCTTAGACCTGTAACAGACGCTCTCTGTTAACCCCCCTCCCTCCCCAGAGGAAAAGAGAAAGTGAATAAGGGAGAAAGACTTAGCTATTAGAAAAGAAAGTCAGAATAGCTTTAATGAAAAGAATAATAATAAAAGGGAATATATACAAATCTATACAAAACCAGTGTCAAACCCAACCCCCCCAGTGGTAATTACATCACCGTCACCACTGGTGCTGTGGAGAAGACAGCGGGGGAGTCCCAGACTGGGCCCCACAGCAGATGGGAGCTGTGTTCAGGAGCTGGATTCTGGTACCGGGTTCAGGAACACACAGACTGGATTGAAGGCAGAACGACAGAGTCCTCCTCAGATGTTCTGAGGAAGGGACCAAAAGAGGACCTGAGTTAAGCCAAGCAAAGCTGTCAGAGTGGGCCAAGAGGGGAGAAGAGCCACAGACTCTTCAGATCCCTCAGCTTTATGTCGAATATGACGTATATGGGATGGAATCTCTCGTTGGTCAGTTCAGGGTGACCTGTCCTGTCCGCTCCTCCCTGCAGGTGCAGCCTCTCACTTTCTGCACTCCACAATGTGATACACAAGATCCAGCAGTGGCCTTGGTCTGCACACCAACCCTTGGTAGTAGCTCTAAACATGGGGTGTTATCACTGCGAGAAGCAGACACTGTGAGAACAGGCTGCTAACTTCAGAAAGTGCAGTCAGCTAGAAGAACTGAGCTGAAAAGCAAAATCATTGAACAGAATCAGCTCTGTTCTCACTCAAACCAGGACACAGACACATAAGGGTCCTAATTTCCAGCTGAAATTCTTAAATGCTAGCATAATGACAAAGAGTTTGCAAACCTGTGTTTGGGAAGAATTCCTGTCAATTCATAGTGCAGAGTTGCCAGACTTTTACTCTGCATGTGTATTATGGGCTTTATTATTTATTTATTGTATGTGTACTACAGGTTTTCATTGTTTTCTTCACCCTCACCACAGTCATAGAGCAATGTGGAAACTGAGTACATGAAAACAAAGTTTATTTCACTGGAAGTTTTCACTGGTTATTAAAATTAGGGGTATTTTTTCCCTTTGGTAACTTCTGCAGTGTCGAGTCTTTGAAATTCTTTTCCTCCAAGTTCTTGCTGTCTGCATGTGTGCAGTCACCTCCCAGCACAGCTGTATTGGCAGGTTGCTGTAAAATGACACCTGAGAAGTCCAGTTGTTACAGCTAAAAGAAAGAAGAAAGGGAGCATGTGTGTTGCTTACAATTATGGGTTGACCTGAGCCTTGGCAATTGTCCCTGAGATTGAATTGGTCGTAACTTCCCATGCAAAAGAACTGAGGCCCTATAAACCTCAGGATGGGCATTTATTTAGGGTAAAGCTGCCTGTTACCCTCACGTTATTGCCTGAGACAAAAAGATTTCAAACCTCTCTTCCTTTTTTGAAATTGTTTATGGGCTGAAACTCCAGATTAGGTGAGTTAAAGCAAGTTCTAATGGATTTAGGAATATGTCTTCTATCTAATGCCAACAGGACCAGTGAAACTTAGGGGAATCTAGATGTTACGTGACGTGAGAGCTTTCTTACCTTCAGGTACATTTTTAAATCATTAAGTGGGTCATGTTTTTAAAGGGCAGCAGTTTCCTACAAAACTGTATTTTATTTTAACATAAAATAGTCTGTTACTGTTCTCAGTGCAAAGTATACTATTTAGTACTTTTAAACCTAATGCACCAGAATTTTCTTTTCATGAGATGCACTTATCTCTAAAAAGGGAAGCACAATAGTTTAAAATTTGAAGTTTTTATAGTTTGTACTATTGTGACTTGGTTTTATTCTTGTTTATTATCAATGAGTCTTCAACAATGTTTAATTTGGTAATCCCTCACACTTTAAATCCTGCAGTTCTCAACAGCTAATCGTTTTTAGTACCTAAATGTTTGAAAATCCCATATTAAGCCTTGGGAATGATAAACAAGGAATCTTTTTGGAATTACATGTTACTTGAGTTTTTCCTTTGGCTGTGTGGACAAACAGCTGGTGCTCTGTGCAATGCATACTAAGCAGAGGAACCTGCTTATTACTTGCAGTCTTTTTATTGCAAATAAAGTACATAAAGTATTCACACTTTTGAGCTTGTAGCTGAGGTAGAGGTACACACATTAAATACAAACCAGTATTTCTGGTCTATAAGGGATTGATAGAAGTATGACAATAATAGCAAGGAAATGTTGATGCAGTATTTCACTGGCATGTTTCTAACTTTAATTCAGGTGGTTTTGAATTATGACCAGATGAATAGGGAGCTTATGTATTGATACTATTATCTTCTAACATAAAGAACAGCTAGTAGTTTAATCACAGAGGTCTAATATTTTCATGGTTTGGAACAGTTTCAGATATTGTATACCTCTTATTAGCTTCTGAGGAAAGGAGATCAGCAAATAAATTTTGTCCTAACTGCATGATTTGTGTAGTTACATATCCAGCACCCGTTAAAGCAAATGAATGGCTTCCACTGTGCTGAGTATGCTTTGGATTTAGAGTGCAATCCCTAACTAGTATCTGTTATACCTAGTAGTTCACCATTGCTAGGAGTAATTGTGTGGCTATATGCTGGAATAAAGTACATATTTTACCACTTTTTGCTTCTGCAGCTCATCTGTCTTACGAATGATCTGTCTTCGCTTGTGCAGTTCAGGGAGATATGTGGAGATATTTTTTCATGCTCATGTATTAAAAATATTTAATTCAGGAATTGTTCTTAAGTGTCAAAAAGACCTTTGGTAACAGCAGAAATATTCTCAAACTCCTATGAAGGCTGCTTTGATTAAATGAAATACTTGTAATTCAGGTCACATAGAAGCTACAGAACCACCTGTTTTGCCAACTGACGGAGTCAACAGAAGGGACACAGACACCAACAAAAAGAATAAGCTTATTTACTGTCTATTTCAAAATAATGCAAAAAATGTAATAATGCACTTAATCAAAAAGATAGCCTTATTATACTCTGTTTTTAAACAGTGGAGACAATAAGCAAGGTAATGCACCTAATCATTACTACACAAAGAAAGCTGTAGTGATCAAGAAAGATACAACAGCAGTTGCCCTATCAATACGTTACCATCATCCAGACGTGCAGCCGCTGGGGAGCCCCAGTCGCAGTGAGGATCTGGGGAGCCCGTCCCAGCAACTGGGAAGTCCTATGCAGTGTGTCCACCCATAGGTGAGGTCTCCAAAGTCGCTGCAAGAGGGCCTGGCTTTTAGAATACTCAGTTACCAAATTCAGCAAGTCAGGCTGACTTGTGTCACCCTTCCTGTTGGATTCCTCCCAAAGCCTGGCCAGGGCTTGAGGAGAAACCCAAGGAGGGGTTTATGTCTATTTTGTCTTTAACTGCATATTTCTCAACAGGTTCCAATCTTTCCACAGGCTGGATGTCTGGTTTCACCATCTATTTTATCTCTAACCATCTGGTTTCACCAACTATTTTAGCTCTAACCACCTATCTCTTGATAAGCACTAATTGTTGCATCATAGCCATTATAACAAAGTCTTAGCATAAGCAGGTTTTCAGTGGTTAATTAAGCAAAATAAGGTTTGATTATTGATTACAAAATGCAACATTACAAGGGTTTATCTAGAGGTCAACCTTTGGCCTAGGCCTGTTACCCAGGTCTTAGCATATCACAAATTCAACTCCCTTTTTTTTTTTTTTCTTTCTTTTCCCCCCTCCTCTCTCTCTTCTTTCACTGCTGGTGCAGTTCTGAAATATTTTGTTGTGATCTGTATCTTTCTAGCATCTCATGTCTAGGAAAGGAGGATGAAAGTGATAGCAAAGGGCTTATTGTCATGAAAATGTTCAGCTTGAGTAGCTTTCAAGTGATAAAATGGAATTAGGATCAGATGTAAATACTAAAGCTACTGCAGTAATATAATCTTGTGGTACTTAAAACTCAATTCAGGTTTTTGTTCTAGGTTTTGTGGATTATTGGGTTTTTTCATACAATTGCAGCTGCCCTTATCAGTCTGGCTTTTTTTCTTCTTGACAGCTGCAAGTTTGCTCTTATGTACATGAGAGTAGTTCAAAATTGTAAAGGGAGTTTAAAATTCTAAGGAATATGGATGAGGGTTATTTTGTCTTTTATGACATCTATGGTTTACAGAAGTATACAGATTTTTACAGAAGGTGGCCTTGCTCCTCAGATTCTTGGCCAGTGGCCTGGTTGGTAGTCTGTCTTTGAAGCTCTGTTTAGCATTCAGAGAGAAGCTGTTGTTATTCCAGCTAGTCAGTAGCTGTGGAGTTTAGCACCAAGCTTGCTCTAGCTGAGAGACTGCTTTGCTGAATCTGATCTTAAGTTGTTTCAGGCTGCTGCTGGAAGTTTGCTCTTTTGAAGTGTAGACACTTAATTGGCACAAGAATTCAACTTAGTCTCTATTCTGTGAAATTCCTACTTCAATAAATTACAGGTCAAGCTAGTCAGATGTGTGGCATATATAGTCCCAGAGTAGAGGACAGACTGTTCTGCACAGATTCTGGAGGTAGCTCCTTATTCTGAGCTAGTATAAGCTGGGAACTAGCTGTGTGAGACTTGCACTCTACTTGCAGAACATAATGAATTTGCCATGGGATGGTTGTTTCATCTTGCTCAGAGGATGTTTGTCGTGTCAGATTCATGTTATGTGCTCCACACCCAAACTCAGTGCTGTAGTTTAAGTGGAAAAAAAAAACATCATAGACTCCTAAGTAGCCTAAAAAGTAAAAAGTGTAATAGTTATTTATTGAATGGCGACCCTGCACCTAGTGTTTCCTGTAAAGTGTAATGATTTTAGGCTGAGATAATGCCTTTTTCCTATGTTGAATGTGCTGCTGAGAGTTTCTGATACACTGATTGACTCAATAGCACTGAAGTTGGAAGATACAGGTTGCCTGAGAGTGGGAAAAGGAAATACCTTCCTTGGAAAGGAAACAGGGTTTGGCAGAGCAAAAAAAACTGGAGTGGCAGCATGGAAGGCTTATGAGAATTTCAGCTCAGATGACAATCATAGAAGGTTGTATCTGGTTAATGAAGCATAGGAGAACATAAAGCTTCAAGTGTGTTACCTGCTTGGAAGAAATAGATAGTCAATCTGTCCTGACATTGGAGCTATTCTAAACAATTGTAATATGCGTGAATAGGTTTGTATTCTACTAGTTTATTTTAATTAGAAGTGGCTGGGAAGCTATAAAATGGCAGGTACTATAACCTGTGCCATGAGAACTGAGCAACAGCTAATTGTATGGTGTAGGAAGGCATGCTAAAGAATAGGAGATGCGTTGCTGCTTAAAACTCAGAGGGAAATCCCTGTTATACTCAATGGGCAGCAAGACATCTCCAATTGTTAATCATAATTTCAGTTATCCTGTGTTTTTTAGAAGTTGAAAGATCTTCCAGGTTAAAATGATAGAAATCTTTAAGTGGTTGTGATGGAATTGCCATAGGTATTTTGGTTCTTGGTGGTATACTTGCTGGCATGTACATTTAATCGAAAGTCAAAAGACACTAGGTAAAAAGAATCTCTGGAGAGTAAAAAAAATATAGAACTCTTTCCTGTCAAGTATCAGTGACTTCAAAGGTGACAGCAAAAACATAATGCAAGTCAAAATCTTTTTAGGTTATTTTAGAATTATATTTAGAATTCTGAAGGTTGAAAAATTATCTATGGTCCACATGGCAAAAAAGTGAGCTAGAAATTGTATGTTCCAAGATAGGTATTTGTTGAAAGAGATTGAAAGACATTTATTTGGGATTATATGTTACTTCAGTCATACTTGTGATTTAATTCCTTTCCTTGTGAATGGGAGGATCTCTCAACAGAAAACCTAGGAAGCTAAAAACTGCTTTTCTACCACAGCAGTAAAAAGGAGTCTTTTCTGCAAAGTTCCTCAGCTTTGCAAAAGAGTATTTTTACTTTAAGAGGAAATATGTGAAAGCCTACTTATTTACAGTTAATGCTTTAATATAGAAAGAGCAATTTCTTCACCAAGAGTTTGGGTTATGTCAGGTAGGTGGCCTGGTAATCTAAATCTTTGTTAAATATGTACATGCTGTGTTTTGAGTGTTAGAGGGATCTAGGCTGCTTTTTCATTGTCCTTATGGTAAGCATTTTTTACAAAAATGACACCTTTCGCATTGCAATAATGGGGCAGTTGTTCCACCTGCTCCACCATTGACATTACCTGAATCTTTTGTCTCTTGTCTACTTTGTAAAAGTTGATGCACTGGCATTGAGCAATCTGTTCAGTCTGCCACCTCCGGCTTGTGTAGCTGGGTTTCCTGTTGAGCACCTTCCAACCTGAAGGCACACTGGAACTTGCTTCAGATAAAACTGAATGTCCCAGTAGCTGTGTGTCGGATCTCTGCAGGCAGTTCTTCACTGACTTCACTAGGTATCAGGAGCAACGCTTCTTGAAGAATTTATTCAGCTGTTGGTTCAGTAGCAAAAGAAGGGTGTAGGCAGGTGCCGAGATGCATACTTGTCACCATTTTTCTTGAATTTGAAATAATATTGCTGTTAGTGGTGCCACCGTTAGCTTCTGACTGTGGGTACGCAGTTCAATTAAAGCAACACAAAACCAAACCAGTGGAGTTTTCCTACTGAAAACTTCCAAACCAGAAAATTACAATAAGTGCTCACCCTAAAGGACTCTGTCAATTTGTTTGTGAGACTCAGGCCATAACTTTAAAACCACATTATGTACTCTATGTCAGACTGCAGAAAACTTTTACCTTCTTATGGATAGCAGCGGTTTTTACCCCATCCTCTTGTCCTCCCACACCCATCCATGTTTTTAGATTGTTGAGAAAATTCATCATCTGCTCTTCTCCTAGTGCTTCTCTCACTGAACCTGGTGCCATGTGTATCTTTATGATGAACGAGAAATTATAAAAAAACCCAAGTAAAACGTAAAACAAAGAAACAAACAAAAAAAACAACAACTCAAACCAAAAAAAAAACCAACCCAACCAACCACAAAACACCTACATCAAAACTTCAGACCCATCCCAAGATTCTGGGAAATGCTTGTTTCCTGTCTGCAAATCGTAACTTTGAAATTTATTCTGTTTTTACTATCTACCAAGTTGGACATTAGGATATGGAGACCAATGTCCTGGGAGTAACCGGTGATGGGATGATGTCTACAGATATGCTTGGGAGAGGCAGTAAAAGTTATAAAGCTAGGAAGAAGAATACAGTGGGAGGCAGGGAATTCTGTGCAAAGCAGACAAGAAAGATAAATACAGACTTTCACTTTGCTCTGTCTGTGTTGGAGGTACTCTGGCAAGGGTTGTGTTGGATATACATGAAGTTTTGTTGGGGCAATTTCTTTTATTTTTTTTAAACTAAAAGTTGTTTTACATGTAAGTAAATTTACCAATTTCAGCCTTTCTGTTAAGTTTGAAAAACATTCTAAACACAGAATATTTCTCACTTCTTTCTAAATTTAGAGATTCTTGATATTGTGTCTTGAGCCATATTTAAAAACGAAAAGTAAGCATGTGGTGGGGTTAAAAGGCTGTGCAGAAGAGTAACTATTTTTAGATGTACAGAATGATCTAAGGGCTTGATTTCCAGAAGGAATGTTGAGTCATATATGTGTTCCTATTTGCAGCCCTTGTATCAAAGGGAAAAGAAAAATCTTCTTATATTATTAAGATGCTTTTGGAGTAGGCAACAAGCATTATATATAGCCCCAAACTGCTTCGGTTTCTGGTCAGTAATAGAAAATATGATGGAGAGCCACACTCAAATACAGCTGACTCAGCACTTTCTGGGTAGCTTTGGGAACCAATGACCAATGGGTGGTCAGATTAAGATAAAGTTCTTTGATCTGGATTGATTTTATTGGGCCTGGTTGACTAGGGTGTGCATATATATATAGCAGAGTGGAATGGGTTAATCCACCAAATGCTTTTTTAAACTTGTGGTAGTTTGGCAGTGAAGTTCTATTATCGTACAAAGGCAATGCCTTGCTGTTTGTTATTGGGATTTGTGTTCTGTTTTCAGGTTACTACTTTTACTCATACAAGTTTTTTTTTTTTTATCTTTTGTAGGAAAGAATTAATACTGTCTGGCACTTTAAATCCACTTAAAGATTTGCATCTTGGAAAACTGGCATTAACCAAGTTTCCAAAGAGTCCAGAAACATGGATTCATAGGTTTGTTTTGCTTGTCTTCTGTTGCATCCCCAAAGTTAAATATGTTTCCTAGGCTTTGTTTCTTTGTTGGGTTTTTTATTTTCTTTGTTTTCTTTTCTGTTTTGGTAGTGGTTTGGTTTTGTTCTCTTTTTTTGTTTGTTTGTTTTGTGTGTGTGTGGTGGGATTTGTTGGTTTGGTTTGGTTTGGTTTGGTTTTTTATGCTTGGGTTAAGGACAGACATAAATGAAGGAGGACAGCTGGGAATATAGCAGATTCTTCGAGCCAGTCATTGTAAAGTGCTGTCTTTTGGCTTTTGAAAATACCTGCATATATTTTACACTTGGAACTAAAATAACATGCACCTTTTTTTGATGCATATTTTTTAAATAAACTTTGAAGGTGGGATACATTTTCCTAACTGTTTATCATGTCTTGTATCACCTAAAATTCTCAGTGTGAGAATTCTGATTCCATCAATAGTAAGTACTTTAGCATTGTGGGTTTCTCCTTCTTTCCCTCCTTCAACTTGTTACTATATTGCTTGTCTACAGGCATTTCAGAAAGACAAGAATCTATAAACACTAATCTTTACAACCAGAGTTGGGTTCTTTTCTATTCCAGTACTGGTGGTTTTGGTTTGGTGGATTAATTTTTATAATTTTTAACTTAGGCAATGTCATTAATTCACCTCTACTAAATGTTAAAATAACAGAGGACATTTTTGGGAAACATAACTCCAGAATTACTCAAAAACACAAGGATAACTATCTCAGCCATGACTGAGTGTACCTAAAATGCCTGTAGCACAGCCAAGTGAAGTATAACTTCAAAAACAAATCTTGATATGTGTGTGATTCCCTTCTTTGGTTTTTTGTTTGTGTGTTGGTTTGGTTTTTTTTCATGGTGTATTTTTCAGAGGATAACTAATCCTTTTGTGGACAGCCTTAAAGAGATTCAAATGTGAACGGCTTAAAAATATATTACAACACTTGCATTTTGCGTGTCCCATATTAAAACAAATGTGAAATTTGTATCCCATTAGGGGATTCATACTCGTATCAAAAGCATAAATAAAGCTTCAGTCATACTGATAATATAAAAATATTATTTTCTTTCCAAGTACCATTGATACAGCAACTACACTGATGAATTTCTGCAGTGTTGGTTTTTAATTTTGTTGTTCCTCAACTGCTTTTCATCATCCCTGTGGTACTGACTCATGCTGCTTGATTGCTTTGAAGCAAAAGGAGTGTGTAGAAAATAATGGGGAAAAAATCTTGCAGTTTGTCATGTTTTAGCCTTTCCTACATGGCAGCTAACACTGGAAAACTGACTTTTTTGCATGTAACTAGTGCTGAACTTGGTGCTATCCATATTATGATGATCAATAAATTTTAATTAAATTAGATGTAAGTATTTATTTACATCTTAGAAATAATAAAAAATTATGTCTCTAACTTTTATGCAGTCTTAAACTAGGAGTATTGTAATAGTGTTATAATTAGTTGTTCTTTCTCATATTTGCCTAAAGCAGAAAAGTACATTTGAGGATGATTGTACAAATGTTTGTCTTGGATTTGGATGCACCGACCATGACCGATACATGTTAGAAAATAAGATGTGCAAAAATTTTCTTTACATATCAGTATAGTGATTAATCTTGTGTTTTCTGTATCCCATGATTTCAGACAGAAGTGCAAAACAATAGAATGGGTCAGTTACAAATTTGGATAAGTTATAATGAATTTTATGTTTTCTTACACATGGCAGATACACTGACTAAAGGTATCAAAATACAAGTCATACATTTTGACATGTGACCTTTTGCTGTACGTTTTGGGATGGTTTCAGATAGATCTTGTGGGTATGCAGTCAGTGTATCTACTGATTGCACAGTTGTCAATGAATAATCCTGCATTCATTTGCCATAATTCTGGAAACTGCGAGAGACATAGGAACGTGCATACAGTGAGAGAAGGAATCAGATTTCTTTTTTCCAAATTTATTGGAGAAAATACTCTCTTAAAAACCTCCAAAATAATACCATGATATTCAACAGGTACCAAAACTACATTTTAAATCTTCTGAGGTTGTGCTTGTCTTTCTGGCAGCCCATGCAAAAAGTCTAGAAAGTAGCTAGGATTTTGTTGTAGCAACAGAGACTATAAAGTCCGTGGTTTTTTTACATGTTCCTGTACATGTAAATTATCTGAAATCCTTATTTAAAAAAAAAAATTAAAAAAAAACCCTAATTTTAAGACACTGAAATAGTTTTAGGATCAAAATAACTTGTCTTTCTATGGTTTTCCTTGGAATTCTGTGTTAATGAAATAATATTTATCTTTTGTTAAAGGAACAAATCTCTACTTATTTAGCTTTTGTGAGACATTTTTAGACTTTCCCATTTCTTGCAAATCTGTTGATAGAAGTGAAAAAATACTATATGGTGATATTTGGATCAAAGGTGTTTTTAAAAATAAGTCAAAATTAAGTCTTCAAAATTACTACATTTCATGAAGTTATACAACTGTCAAAGAGCATGGTTTCTTTGGCTGTACATCTTTAGTTAAAACAAAAGTTATATAGCAAGCCAATGTATGAACACTGGTTTCAGTCTGTTGCTTGTGATTTCTGCTGAGAAACGCAGTCAGTTTGAAAATTGTGTTCTTATAAATTGTCTTTAATATTGTCTTCCAATGGTTGAAAACTTATTTAAAAAAATACGACGAGAAGAAGACACAATGTAAATAAAAAAATGTTCATGAACAAGAAAATTATAAGTGTTTTCAAATGAGAGAAAATGCAGATGTGTTACCAAATTTTTTTTTTAACAGTGTTTGGCTTATCTATTTTTAAATTTTACATATACATATAGATGCAATTTTACATATGAATTGTAAAATGTAATTATTTTTTTAAAGAAAATTAATTTATTATTTTATTGATTGATTTCTTTTAATGGAGAATGACATCTTTCTGCAAGTAGCAGTTAATTGGTTTTGGAACCAATGTGAACCAGTGCAAAACAAAAACACCTCTCTTACTGCTGCAGACCAGAAAATGTCCAGTTGTCCAGAGCATTCCACATGTGCCCATTGCAGTACTCTTGACTGCATGGAGCTCTGCACATCTGTGATCCCTTTTTGTAGGAACTTTGTGTGTAGAGTCTGCAGGTGCATGTTTTCTGCAGCATCAAGGCTGCTCTCAAAATAGTAATTTAAAAATACTATTGAAAGTCAGACTGAAGTAAAATTAAAAAGACATTGTAGAAATCTTTGCTTCTATCAGTATAATTTGGCAGTAAAAACATTTGTTTTAGTTATACCTATAGCCCTTGAAACTAAGTTTTTTGTACTTTCTGCTGGTGATGCACAGAAAGTAATTTGACTTGATGTGTGCAGTACTGACAAACATAAAAAGTACAAAGAAAAGTTTATTTTTTTATTGAATCATTTTTTTTCTGTCTTATTTTGGATACTTTATTTTAATGCTATAAAAGTCTCTGAACAAGAAGATTATTAGAAATCTTACGCAGAAAATACATGAATTTTTTTTTTTGTAAATTTGCTTTTTCCTTCTGCTTTCTTTCAGTGTGCTGTAAGTAGTACCTAACAGTAAGCAAACAAATATACCTAGAGTTAAATTATTTGGCTCATAAAGTCGTAGTTTTCCATATGGGAAGAGTTCAAATGGTTAAGTTTACTGCTTATTCATCATACAGTTACAGTGTAGTTCAGAAAATTGAAATAGCAGAAGTGTTTGATTGATTTATGTAAATAGTTTTGATCTTGAAATTTCTCGCTGACACTGTACATTGTTTGACTAGACGATGGGTACTGCAACAACTAATTCAGGAAAACTCCTTGCCAAGTCTTCTTACTAAAGGAAACTTGGGAGCAGCACCTGGGGAGAGAATTCACAGACTAGTGCAGGAGGAAATGAACGTCTGCGCTGAAGCTGCTGGGAGATACCCAAGCAACTACAATGCCTGGTCCCATCGCATCTGGGTTTTACAACATTTGGGAAAGCTGACTGTCAAGGTACAATACAGTAGTGAATGAAGTTGTTAAATTTCCTTGTCTAAAAAAACCCCAAAATGCTGGTTTGCCAAGCAGATCCTATGACGTGGATGGAGAGTATCACATTAAGTTAGTACAGGTAGCTGAGTGTTTTTAAAAATGAGTATGCTTTGTATTTTTGTTGCTAGTGTAGGCAGGTTTCCTTAGCAGAAAAAACAGATTTTTCATGCCCACCCTCAAATTCCTATTTATCTGATCATACTTGGTGTTAATGAACTTATGACAGGAGGATAGATTGGACTGTGAGCTGAAATAAAGAAAGGACAACTGAAAATAATTCTTATAGCACTAACCTTGAAATTGCTAATAGAGAAAATGATAATACATGATATGTTATTTTGATAATGTGATGCAGTGTCTCATTTTGATACCCTGATTCAGGTTTCAGAATATTGAAGGATTAAGTAAAGACAGTGGGAATTTCAGACAAAGCATAGTACTGCTTTTAACTAATTTCTTCAGCTCCAGCAATATCTTTTGACAGCATTTAAACTGGGGGCTCATCAAGCTATTTCAGCTCCAGCAGGGACATCTTATGTGGTGGTGATGACAGTAGTGTCTAAAGCAGGATTTCCATGCAGGAAGTAGAATTCATGTGACATGGTCTTAAGTTACGTGGGCAGTTTTGTAATACTGTGGTTTCTAAGATTCAGGTGAATCCCTTGTGCATATTAATTAGGCTGGTACAGTGACATGTCAGTCATACTCTTAACAGCAGCCACTGCATTTTGCCATCTTGTAAATACATAGGGGAGTGAGGGAAAAACTTAGTGGCGGCTGTTGTGTCAATACAGCTGTTATTTTTATGACTTAGGGCCAGCTACTGCTAGCAATGGATGTTCTTTTGCTGATGTTTACTGTTAATTATCCCCTGAGAAATTTCAAAAATAGCTATGCCAGAGTGGCAGTAAATAGCAAGTATGTTCCAGACTGCATGATGGAGACAGCCCAGAGTTTGGACTCGTCGGCCTAGCAAGTTTGTATGAAAAGATAGTTATGGAAAACTCATAAGAATTGTGAGGTTTGGGATAGATTAGAGGTTAGAACTTAAGGTTAGAGGACTATATTAATAGCAAACAGGGGCTTTCATATAAGTCTTTAATAGCTTTATTAAAAAGGGGATGGGGTTAGAATCACAGAATGACTTAAGTTGGAAGGGACTACAGAGAGCATCTAATCCAAACTCCCTGCCATGGGCAGCGTTGTTAATTAAAACTCATCATTTTAAGCTTTCTTTAGTAGTAGTTTGAAGATCAGGAGAACACCCTGTTTTGTTTGGTATTTTTTACACTCGCTGTTCCTCACTAGTTTAAATAAACAGAATTGCATTGTGGTAGAAATAACTCTTCTCAGTACAGGAATGATTCTGGCGGGTTTATTCATTGACAGGTGTCAGTGCTTTGTGTGACAAGTCACAAGCATGACTGAGAAGGAAGTGTTTTAAATTTGTTTGATCACTCCCAAGTCCATTTACCTTGATCATCATCCCTGTCCCCTAATGGTCATCTTTTTAGACTGATTACTAAGGAAGTGATAGCTTTCTTTAATTTTGTCCAACTGACTTTATCTGTGGGAAAACTTCACTGGTGCTGCTGTTCCTCGAGCTGTGTGTTTAACCCACTGGGAAATCTGCATGTTGACTCCAGGATTTTTTTCATGACAGCACCAAGGCATCTCCCCAGATGGCCTAGGAGAAGGTGTCTGGGATGCAGGAAAATTAGGAAAAAGTGTGGAACATAAGAGCTACGAGAATCTTGAGACAAAATTTGTCTAGGTAACTTAAGGCAGAATCAGAAAGTGATTATTCAAAAGATGTGATGTGAGGAATAAAAGCAAATAAGGAGGACAGGGAAAAAGCAGACATGACAAGATTTTCACAAAAACATACAGGTTATTTTCTTCTTTGCTGTCACATATTGTACCTTCAGCCATTTGTGGGTTTGAATATCTGAAAAGAATTGTAAATTTCACTGAGATGTAAGACTGCAACTGTGCTGAAAAAATGAGTGCATAAATCAGTCATTGCGATTCTACAGCCATTTAGTTCTTGCAAGATTGCCTCAAATGCAAGTACTCTGTATTATTTAGGGCCACATTTCTGCTATAATGCAAACTTTGCTTTTAGTCCGCAGTAGTTTTAATTACGATGTACAAGGAAACAGAGGCCCAGAAGCATGTTGTGTATGTTGTATTATTGAAATAAGCCTTCTCAAAACAGGTTTATCATTTATGAAACTGTTGGCCCGCTTTTGAGGATTTGAGGGAGTAGATTGTTTGATAGAGTTTGGGGTTTTTTTTCATTTGGTTTCGTAATCCTAATGCTTCTGCAGACTGAATGTCAGTTCAAACTCTGGGGGAAAAAAAATATAAATGCTAGAGGAGAAAGTTTAGGCCCAGTAGGAAGTTTTTCTCACAGAATATAGGTGTTTCTTCTTTCTTATATTAGACAATAAGACATCTTGTTTGAATATAAAGATCTCATTTTGCTTTTCTTGCAGAATTTGAACCACGATATTAAGTTTACGTAGTGTAAATTAAGGATTTATCAGAAATGACTGTTCTAAACCAATGTCATCTTTCTAGTATTGGAGTACTCACCTCAGAAAAGGATGAGAGAGCTTGACTTTCTCATGTGGCAGTACAGTTAACTAATGGGGGAGAAGTGTGGGCTCCAGAGACCTACTAATAGGTGGGTGCATGACTAGAGTAAGAGAGTAATATTGTTATTGTCTGTTAAAATTCATACACGTCATGATGCTTCGGAGAAATTATGCACGTACAAAATTAGGATATATTTCATCAAGGATGGAAAGACTTCCATGTTTCCTTTAGACAGGAGTAATGAACTTCGCAATTACAGGATAGAGAGTGACTGATCAGGCTCTACAATAAACAAACAAACAAACCAAAACAAATTAAAACAAACAAAAGACAAAAAACCCCAAACAAACAAAAAAACCCTAACCAAACCTAAGTAACAAAGCAACGAGTGCCGAGGTGTTGCCCAGAAGACAAAAGCATGTTCATAAGACACGACGTCATTTCTTCTGTAGACTTCCCCAGTAAGGCCTTGACTTTTTCCTAGATGACTTGACCTCCAAAGATTCTTGTCTTTTGCTTTGAATGAACGTTATTGTATTTATATGGTTATCCTTAAAAGTTTTCCCCCAAAATGCAGTTCCTTTTCACTTCCTGTTGGAATCCAAACATAGGTGGCTTTTTGTTTTGCCTCCAGTTGTTTGAAGCATCTTCCAGTGTTACTTTGAGGTTCCTAGAGGAGAGGCTTTGTTTTCTGTAGATCTCAAGAGGTTTAATGGCAATCTTCTGTCTTGCTTTTCTAAAAGGGTTTTTTTTTTTTCATGTGAGGATGATGCTGGGAATTACTCTTTGCTTTTGTGGGGGAGTTAAAACACATAATTACAGTGTTCCCTCGGAACTTCATAGCTTATAAACATGTGCAATAAATGGCTCAGGTTATTCTGACATCCAGGTTCGACACAATGTGTGTAGTAGCATTTCCACCACAATAAAGACTGATCTGATTTTTCTGATGTTGTCTTTGAGCCTTATATTTTAATAGGCTTTGAAATTTTTGTATTGAAAATTTTAAAATAGTAAGCTCAATTCTGCCAAGAAAAAGGAAGCTGATCTTAGGGTTTAAAGTGCAGAACTGGAGATGGGCAGTTTTAGCCCCCTTAAGAATCATATGTGTAGGCTGTTACTCAATAGTACCCTTCAGTTTGCTTAACTGTAAAAGGAAGATGATGCTGGTGTAGGTCTTATCAAGACCTAAGAAAGTGCTTTGAGTTGGATAGAAGATGCTATTTACATAATTTATATTTGTTCTAGTATCTTTTCGAACAGACACACCACATCTAGCCTTGCACATTTACATCATTTTCTTTGTGGGAGGCCATGCGCCTTGTGCTACAGGATTAAAAAGAAAGACTTGTGCTTATGGAAGTTACTTTGCATCACACAGTCCTATTAAGTAATGTAGGTAGCTTAGAAAAAGAGGTTAAAAACAAGAATATGCCAGTAAGGTAATACCAAAAGTCTTTAGAAGTAAAAGAAAAAGGTAGTTTTGCTCTCATTGGAGAGTTTAAACTCCAGAGGAGCAATATGAAAAAAAAAGAAGTTAAAACCTTTAAAGAAATACTTTCTCTATTAGAAACAATGGTTATAATGTAAAAGAAGCTTTGCCCTGTAGCCCAACTTGCCCATCTTCCTAGAAATAGATTTGGAAGGTTTAGAACCATTCAGAATTAAGAGAAAATTTGTAGGTGCCATCACCAGTTGTAGATATTTCCCAGAGTTACTGTGAAAGCCTTTCTGGGAGTTCACCAATTACCAAGTCAAGCAACTTAATTAAGGACAAATAGTTTTGTATTTCACAGGCTCTATGACTTGGGACAGTGGTTGACAGTTTTTCCTGTAAATGACTTTAATTTTTTTTTATTTTTTTTTTCACCTTAAGCAACTCACCCACTCTCTGACATTCATAATACAGTATGCAAAAATTAAAATACTTCTAACTAATATCCATGTAGTTTGGTGTACCCTCTACCTTTGCCTCCTCTAAGTAAGTATTCTTTATTCCTAAGCATTCTGAGATTCTTAAACCATGGCTTATTTCTCATAAGTGGTTTGTCGCCTGTTTTTTGCCCTCACCCTATGGGAAGGTTTCTGAGACACCTGCCTTCCCAGAATTTGGAAGTATAATTTCTTTTGTGTAGGGATGCCAAGATACTTGTCAGCACACTGTGGAAAAGGCTTAGTAGTTACTTCGTTTTTCTGTGTTCTAAACCGTTACCACAGTGGCTGAAATCCCCAGAGGAGAAGTTACCCTAATACAGAAACAGTAGTTGTAAATTCCTCCTTTATACGGGTTGGTAACTGTCACTGCTTTTTGTTTCAGGTTCTCCTTGATGAACTTTCATCCACTAAATGTTGGGTATCCATGCATGTCTCAGACCATAGTGGGTTTCATTACCGCCAGTTCTTACTCAAGTCCTTGATAGGCAGAACTGTGACTGACAATAATCTACTAGTACAAAATCAAATGGTAAATGAGCAAAACCCTAGCCTTCAAAAGGAGGAGGAGAGTGCAGGGGCAGAAGCTGCCTGTGCTGAGGAGCAGAGCATGGATCTCCCCCGACGTTTAGAGGAAGAGTTGGAGCTCTGCACTGAACTGATCGATACTTACCCAGGGCATGAAACCTTGTGGTGCCATAGGTAAGAGGACTTGGTCAAAAGACTGTCTTTCTGTTTTGTGGGTTGTTCTTTGTCTGATGTTTACAGACAAATTGTTGTTCTGATTTTTAAAAGTACCACTCCATAAGACATTTCTAAGGTACTGTGTCTTAAGCCTTTGGAAAACACTCAAGAGCATAATCAGAGCTACTGAATGGAAAATTGGATTGGGCTTAAGTACTTTGTTGATGTAAGCTCCACTTGCTCTTACAGTTTCTGCAAGAGACAGAAGATGCTGTTAATCAGCCTTTCCACTTAATTTTTTTTTTTTTTGAAGGGCAAAATATGAGTAAAAAATAGGCAGAAGATGTATCAGCTGCAGAACACCTCTGCTTTGCCAGCTGGGTATACATGCCTGACTATGTAACAGCAGATTTCCCAAGGTGACACTGAGCCCTTTTTTATAGAATATCAGCAGTGCCAGCAGATTTTTTGTCTGTGGGGAATCTGGTGGGATGGCAAATGAACTGAAGCAGTTCAGCAGCAAAAGCAGATTATTTTCAGTGCATGACTTTTTTTTTTTTTTCTTTCGTTTTCCTATGAAGAAGGCGTGTGTTCTACCTTCAGCACCACCTAAGCAACAGAGTTCCTCTTCTGAGCACAGTGGTGTCGTCTGTGGACAGCAGTGATGAAACTCTGAATAATTCTCACCACAGTCCTATGACAAGTCACATGGCACAAGCTATGGATGTTGATGGCTTGAATGAATCCAGCAGCAAACAAGGTTATACCCAAGAAACAAAACGCCTGAAGCGTGCTCCTATGCAGGACTCTCTTGGTCCAGAAATGGAATACCATTTCATTGATAAAGTATTATCAACTTGTAGGGATGCAGACCAAGCCAGGTTTGCTACTGCTTATAGGAAATGGTTGGTTAGTTTTTTAGGTCAGTGAAGGAAGAGTTTAAAGCCTTCAGGGTTCTTCTGTTAGTGCAATATTCTCTTTTCAGACACAAATGCATGTCTTGGTTGCAAATGTTAGTTAACCATGTGTTTCTCACTCCTCAGTGGTCAGTCCTTAAGTTCATATTCAAAGTAGAAGTCTGTCACTTTATTTATTAAAAGAACTGGCGTACCTTTTTATTAAGCAAATGCAATTTGTTCTTTAATCCTTTTAAGAAAAGAGTCTATGTCGGCTTCCTAACATGTCATTTTATTATCTTTTGAATTCTGCATTAAGGTGAACTCTGAATAATTTGGCTAAAAAAAAAAGAAAAGGAAAAGAAAAAAATCTGTAATGCTTTTGAAACAGGGTGTCTGGAAAAAGAATGGGAGGATCTGTAAGTATCAACTAATCCTGTTTCCAGGTTGTTGTTCTTTACTATAGTGGCATTTTGCTAATACTTTACTGGATTCAGACTATATTCAGTGATCTCTATTACTTTTGTATTATCAGCCTTTGGTAGAACACTAGACTGCAGTGTTTCTTTCCCAAAGCTCCAGGAGCCCTATTGGAGCCATTCCTTTTACTATTGTAACTGAGTTTTTGTTTGCTTATTATTTGTCATATGAGTCTGATAGGAAAATCTATGAAGTTGAAATCCTGAAAGGCAGGTACAGGAAAATGTGACAGAAAATAGTTCAAACACACATTCACACTCACAGTTTCAGTCAGAGCTATATTTGGAAATGCTTTTCTTAGAACAGACTACATTACCTTCATTTCCTACTTGGTATTTATTTATTTATTTTATATCAACAATCCAGAATTAATGACACTTTGTACACATTTCTGAATGTACTATGTACACTACAAAATATCAGCCTGCTAAATCACACATTGGTAACTTGTACTTAACCAAGACCATGCAAGTCTAATAGACAATTGAGTGAGAAGTAATTTTTCCAACTGCTCGTTGAAGCTGTACAATTCAAAAGACAGCAGGAGGGAGCTCTTTCTTCACTGCTGTTCTTTTGCAGAGCTCCAGTCTTTGTCTTTTTTTTTTCCTTTTGACTCTTCCTTAAGAGCAGTTCTCCAGCCATATAGCTCTGTTTACGTAACTTTATGTTTTAAGGGAATTTGAAACACATGTCTATTCAAGTGAAATTAAACATGGATGGTTTATTTTGTCATTTCCTTAGAATTTGTCTATATAAGGGATTTTTTTTACACTAATGGAACTGTGCTGGTCCAAAGACCCAGGGGAGAAGCATTGTAGAACTGTAGAAGTTCATACAATGGCAGCATCACCTCTGTTCCAAACAGAGTATTCGCTGAGGGGATATTTTCAAGCTAAAGTCTTTGCCAAAATTACTGTATATTTCTCCTGCCCGAAGTGCCTCCTGACTGTGATAAGTTTCAAGCTGCTGTTTCCATTGGGCAGAGAGCAACAATAAGGGAGGGAAAAGACAGGTAGCCTACTGAAGAGGTGTCATTTGGGAAGAAAAAAGGCACTTGAAACGTGTGGTATTCCAACAGTTCTAAAAAATTTTATGGATAGTGGTTACTCTTGCATTTCAGAGTGAAAATAGACCACTTTTAGTCTTAGAGTATGTTCATAACTCATTTCAGGCACAGAGAAGCTAACATACATTTCTAAATGTACACTATTCTGTTTACAGTACCTAGATAAGACTGACTAGGCTTAAGCATCTCCATAGCAAAACTTTGTCTCAGTGGGCAGCCACACCTGCCCCTGTGTAGCTAGAGGTATATTACATAGCAGTTTGTTTTGAGGTGCTCTCGGATGCTGTCTGGGTTGATGGTTTTAGTTACAGAAGAATGTAATGATATGTGAAGGTGTGGGAATGACTTGTTGCATCTGTGACTACTGACAGGTGGGTAGGTTCAGGTACAAACCAGAGTTTGAACTTCAGAACTTTCCTTGAGCAAGAAATTTCACTGAACCCAGAGGACCTCAGGGTTTTCTGAGTTTGAAAGATACGTTAAAGCCTGTGTAGTAGCCTTGATTAACAGTAGATCATTAATGACTAATACAAACCTGTAAAGTGTGAAGTCAGCTGGCAATGTATTAAGGATCATGTTCGCAGTCCTAGATTACTTTAGACAGTAACATAATTGTGTGTGCTGTTTACCTTGACAAAAATTACCTATTCATGAGAAAAAATACTAGTGTCAGGAGCAGGCTGGGAAGTGGGAGCATGACAAGAAGTGTTTCTTGAACTGAGGAAGGGAAGAGATGCTCTTTTCTTGCACTGGAATTGCTGAAGCTTTTAGAGGAAACGATTTGTATTAGAATCTGTCTTGATCCAATTATATATTTCTTCCAGAGTATAATCTGGAGGTTTAGTTGGTTTTCTTAGACCTATATCATGGAAGTACTTTGCTATTGAATTTGACAATCTTTCCATCACTTAAACAGCCACCCTCATATATGTGCATGCAGTTCCTATTCCTGTCAGCATGAGCTATGCATGCCTGTAGGAAGACAAGGTTTGGCCCTTTGTAACTGAACAGAGTTGCATTGTATCTCCACGCTTGGAAACTGTTCTGAGAGTTCTGATTAGAGATGGTGCTGATATTTTTATTACTTTTGCAAAACACTGATGGCTGTAGTATGACTCTTAAGTGTGGGGTTTTAAAGCCTACACCTGGTGGAAATACTACCTTTTTTCCTAATCCAGTGATAATAGTTACATTTTAAAAATTGAGCTTTTAAATTTTTTCATGGTAGTAATATATGTTATATGAAAGAAGGAAATATATAGGTAAATTACTTCAAGTTGTCTATGTCCTGAAGCCTTCTACATGAAAGAGGCTTGAAGAGATACTTTCAACAAATTTCATTAAGCTCAAAACTGTGTGGTGTTCTGGACCTATGGTCTTTGGAACATACCTGTCTAACCATTCAGTATTAGCGCAGAGTCCCTTTTGAGCACTGCTCAAGAAAAGAAAAATGGCATCAGGCTAGGTAGTTAACATGCATACAGGCTACTGAGTATTGCTACTTTAAGCAATGTATTATAGTTGTTTTCTGTTTTAGAGGTCAGAGAATTATAGTCAGTGAACATTCCTGCAGAGAAGATGTCCAACAGAAGCTGCAGAATAGAAGGCTATCAATCTCTGAAGTTCCTGGACCTGTAGAACCAAACTTTGTACATCAGTAAAAGTCTACATATAAAGTTCAGCATCTTTAATGATTTTATCTCCTGCTAAAGCATATGTCATTTGAATTGATGCAAATTCTTTTTGTTCGCTGGGTTAGTCTCTGTAGAAATGTCTTTGTAGAAATGTCTTTGTGCGAGAAACAAAGGATTTTGAGGAACAAATGTACTTTGAAGCTACAGAAATTAGAGTAGAAGGAATCACATTTGTAATGGGTTGAATTCTCTGCTGCTATATACATTAACTTATTTCATTGGCATTTGATTTACCTTGTGTGTTACAGTCACTGGAGCAAGACGTGAAGCATTAAACATAGCTCCAATAACAAACATGTATAACATTGTCATTGGAATGCATTGCTTTAGCTGCTCTGATTAGTATTTGTTAATTTACTCATGCCTGCATATTGGTGTTTTGTTCCTACGTATTCTTCACATGATCAAATCCATGTGTCTTTTAAATAGGAGGGAAAAGTAAATTGTTGGTTTATACTGTTTGATTCATTACCTTATACAGAACTTGTTTCAAGACAAATAGGCAAAGTGGTAATATAGTGAGAAAGCTTAGATTCTGTCTTACAATCAGTTTCTGGCATTTACAGTTTTGTATTAGTGCTGCTTAATTAGAATGTATAGTTAGTCTTTATGGACAGGAGTGAGTTTTTTCCTAAGTAGGTAGTTAATGGTTTTTTAAAACAGTACTGTATAATATTGATGAGCAGAAACAAAGAGTTTTGAAAAGGCTTGAATGTGTAGCCAGATGACAAACATAGTTTTTCAGAATAATATACAATACAATGAACAAAATGTGACTACCAGAGAATAATTTTAAGTGGTGAGTCTTCAGAAACTTGATGATTGAATTTTTGGACAAGGTTGCTTGCTTAGTTCTGTTTTGCCTTCTCTGAGGGAAGAATGTTCCTTAGATATTTTAATTCAGTAGGAAATGAGCCGTTGCACTTACAGTGTGTGTGGGGGGAAACCCACAACTCCTGAGTTGTACCTTCTAGACCAATTTTAGAAAAAGAAGCAGTGAAGTGAAATGTAGATGTGACTTAAGTCTATGTTTGTCCTGTACTCATTTGGTGATGAGAGGTCTTTACAGTTAGATCTTACCGTTTCATTAGTGTCAGATATAAAGGAAAGAGGGTAACTCATCTATTAAATGCACTTAACATTCATATTAATTTCTAAGGAAGTTCAGTGTCCCTGTCTAAGGTATTTTCCTTCTTTTTTTTCTTTTTCTTTTTTTCCCCCCATGTGCTCAGAGGTGTTTCCTTCTCAACCTCTCTTCTGTTCTTCCAACCAGCAAAGAAGAATGTAGCAAAGCATTGGTTAGGTGGCCTCATTTAATGTTTAGATAACTCTGACTACCTCCCCCAAAGTGCTGTGATTGATGTCCTTAAGTGGAGTTCATCAGGCTCAGTTTTTTCAGAACCTCATGCTAAGCCTACATCCTCTTTCAGAGGTGAAAAGCGAGAGCTTTATCTATGAATCCATCTAGTTTCCCCAGGAGAGTTTAAAGGAGAAAACAGAAAAAAATAAATTGTCTAGTTAAAGTTGGGAAAGCTAGAATAAGCGTAAACTGTCATTAGTTTTTTCATCTGAAAAAGCAATATGTTGCTGAAAAATGGAGGAAATATGTGCTTCCAGTAAATTCCTTGGAGACAGTTTATGCTTCTGAATTATAGACCTGACATTTTCTAGTGGCTTTTACTTAGTATGTAATGCTACTTCTCAGGGCATAGTCTATTGTAGTGAATTAGGGTACATTTTTACAGTTTATTAATTAAAAAAAAAAAACAAAAAACAAAAAAAAACCCCACCAAAACCCAAACCCAACTCATAAATGCTAAACATGTAATAACTGGCTCTATTCTTTTTTTTTTTTTTTTTGGTCTAGCATAGTGGTTTATATCTACCCACAAGCTAATACTGTACCTAATGATTCACATGACACTTTACCATCTCAGCTACATCATACTGTTATTCTGTATCTTAATTTGCTGTTGCAGTCTTGCAGGAAAAATCATGAAGTTGCTGAGTTTCTTCTCTGAATTCCCTAGTAGTATTCAGTAGGGTATCCAGTATTTCACAAAGACCTATGTTGTAATGATGGGGAAGCTTTTTACAGTATCTGTGTTGATGCACTATGTATCAGATTTAAAAAAACAAACAAACAACAAAAACACCAAAACAAGAACTTCTGTTAGGAATCTGAATACTAGAATTCCAAAAGCTTGTAGCGGTTCATAGCTGGCAGGTGCTTGTGTACAATACAACTGTTCTGAAGAGCAGAACTCTTAACCAAAGTCTAGTTTATTAAGCATCTTTATCTGCGCCTTCTGGAACCTGCTGTTACTTCTGCTATATAGGTGGAGGTGGAGAGAACCCACAGTGAGATGCATGTTTTCTTCACAGGACACTTTCTGAACAGAACATAATTCTGGTGAAACAAAGAGCTTTTCTTGGATAAGATATTCCTGTATGTTCATTGTGAATAAAGCTATGAAATTGGTACATCATTAATACAGTAAGATTTCCTGAATGGCTGTGTAGAATTAGTAGATAAATGGGGTTTTTCTTTAACAATTACCTCGTATTGAAAAAATCGCATGAATGATCAAGGTACCAGAACTTGTTTTTACAAGACACAATGTATTTATACCTACTATGTTAATTCCTTTTTGTTCCAGTTTTTCTCTTTTGAAGCGGCTACATTTAAAATCGGGTAGACATCTTGAAAAGTGTGCCTGGGAATGTTGTCTTTATTTTTATGTAATAGAACTAGTAGGTGTCTTAATAGCATTTACGATCATAGGTAGTGACAGCACTACAGTATTCAAGTGAGCCATTTAACACTAATTTTGTAACATTGTCATTTCTATCAATTCTATGTCAGGCAGAATGTTTATTTTCTCAAGATATGTGAAAAAATATTTAATTCTCACAGCTTTCATATTAGGGAGAGATATAGTTGGTTTTAAACATAGTACTTTGCAATATTTTTTCTATCAAAAATTTTTAGGTACACAGTTGTGACCATTGTAAATTCTATGTAGATTTCCAATGCTTGTAAATTAGGTGGTAGATTTTGTAGCAGAAAGAATAAAATGGCGACAGGACAGTAAAACACTGGAAAGTAATCTGATAAAATGACCAGATTTCTACAGGATAGTGAATGTAAAGCAATGCTTGTTTTTCACTGGTCTTACTTTGTCAGAAGGGGATTGTTTTCTTTTTTTAGTCATCAGTAGAGGGCTTATCTGTGAATAAATTATATTTATTCTCCCACAATAAGTGTGCATATATGTGTGGGTGGATGGATGGCAGAACTGCATTTATGTAACATCCTGTGAAAAAGGCAAAAATCTCCCACATATGGCTATTTTTGTGTAACAAAGTGCAAGCAGAACTTCAGTGGACAGAAGACCTGTCCTAAGTCTGAATCTAGCAGGATCATTGCAAGTGCCAGGGTTTTTGCTGAAAGCAGCAAGATCTTTTGCGTGCCCTCCCTGGCTTAGTCTGCCTTACTTTCATGATATTTGGGCAAGTGTGTGCATACACAAACCAAATTATTAGTAGTGGTGTTTTCCCAAGTGTTTGTAGGGAGTGTTTGAGACAGTGAAAGAGTTTGTAAGGTCTTGCAAGCTGGGAGAACAGGAACGTGCTCAGCAAGTGTCCTACCTGGAGGATACCTTTCCGGAGTCCTCCAGGAAGGAGTAATAGGCATATTTTGGATGAAGTGCTTCAGCATCACAGAAGACTGGGAAAAGTATGCCAGCCACAAACTAGCAACTGAAATTAGTATTTGAATGCAAACAACAAGTAGTCTTTTTGGTACTTTATTTTCAACATTTTTCTCTTCTTCTTTTTATAAAAATGTATCACTCTAGAAAAAAAGATTTTCATAGTATCTCATAATTTTGAATGTCTTCTGATTTTGAATTACTGAATTTGAGAGCTCTCCTTACAGGACTCAATTTTACTGGAAAATGCTAGCACTTTTTTTCCTCTCTCCTAGACAATGTAGTTCATTGCACATGTTCTAAAATGATCATTTAAAATCATAGGGAATGCTTGAAAATATTGTTTATGATCTTAAATACAAAACTTAAAAGAGCAAGGACATGTTCTGCTCATACAGGGGTTTTTTTAAGTTTTCTCTTACTAACTGCTAGGACAAAAGGTAGAAAGACTATGTAAGGAAGCCCTGAGCTGATGTGTACAATCTTGGTTTACTTAATTTGGGGATTCATTAAGTCAGGAAGCTCAGTATGAGCATGTAATAAACCTTCTGGGATCCTTGTACAGAACTAACTTGCAGGATCAGGTCTTTAGTTAGTTTCCAGTCTGAGTGCTTTATTTTTATACCTATTAAAATTAGTGACAAAATTCCCACTGCCTTCACTGACACAGGATCAGGCCAGGCTGCAGAGTGTTTCAGCCACTGTGTGGTACCTTTGACATATTTAGTGTGATGGATTGTTAAGTGACTTCTTGATCTTTCACAAGTGGTCATATTTATGACTTCAAGGAAAAAAAAAAGAAGTTAGGATAATGGATATTCATTAGCAATGTAGTTAAGGAGAAACTGAAGGTTGTGGGATATTAGATGTTTAAAAAAGCAGCTAGAGAGAAGCATGGGTACAGTGGGGTACCAGTAACTAAGAATGCTTCCTTCACCATTCCCCCTTTTCCGTCTCATCCCATCCTGCCCCCCCCCCCCCCATTTTTTTCCTCTTTGGTAATGGAAAAAAGTTTTGTACGATGTACCAGTGTGCAAAACAGAGTAACAACATTAGTTTGGGAAGTATTGCATATCGATAGCATATAGGTCAATGCCTGAGTTTTGTGCTAGATACTTAGGGATGCATGGTAAGCTTTCAAGTGCCATGTGATAATTGATGCAATATTGAAGGGAGAAAGTCTTAATAAATAGTGAATGGCTTAAGTGTTACTGTTCTCTAAGCGTGCTATATGAATTTATGGTGCAACAATAAACTGCACATTTGCCACCCTGTCACCTCAAATGCTTATAACTAGGTAACAGCTAATTTCCTTTTAAAAATGCATCTACTTAATGTTGATTTCAGAAGTTCTACAATTATTTCTTGTTATCAAGTACTAGATAATTTTCTCCACACCTTTAATCCATCTTCAGTGGAACCTAGACAAGTATAGCTTTTCATGGTTATAAATCTCGTTTTTCTGTGAAGGGAAGTTGAAATTCCACAGCATAAAACATTCAGTTTTCTGATGTCTACATAGAAACATAGGAGGACATCCTAGCACTGCTTTCCAGTTGTGCACACTGAATTTTACCTTGATTATCTCAAGTATTTTGTATTGCATGTTAATTAAATTTTTACATATCCTAGTGGTATAAAATAAAAAATAAAATAATTTGAAAAAAGCACCCCTAAAGTCATAACTATTCTATGCAGAGGTCTTCCAAAATTTGCAGGTACAATTTTAGTGGTGGTGGTGTTAGGTTAACAGATTTTTTTTCCTACTTATTTATCAGCAGACTTGTTTTAATGTGTGTTAGTGGCAGAATGGTCTAAGCACAGCTGTAAGTTATTGTATTTCTGTAGAAAATGGAAAATAGTGTAAAATTGTTTTGTTAAATGTTGGCAGTTTTTAAATAAACTTTTCATCTCCTAAAAAAACTCTGGTTTTTGTGACAGCATAATTACCCTGGACTCCCAATTTCCCTGTTCACCGACAGATATCCTTTGTAATTATTGATAATCTCTTTACAGTTACAAGCTTTTTTTAAAAGGAGCTGCATCTTGTCTTCTGAATCTAGGTGGTGGCAACAGACTTCTTCTTGGTCTATTTAACCATCAACAGTTAAGAAATTTTCAAATACATTCTGACGTCTTTTGGCTGAGCTTAGTTTATGAAGAGTTGGAGATGAATAGCAGCTCTTCTATATAGGAAATTCCTTTCTATCAGTAGACAGCTGGCTGTGCAGCTGAATGATGCTTGTGCTTCTGCAACTTCTTTTTCAGCATGATGTTCAGCAACGTGCTTGCCTCTTTTAAAATCTGGAGTCAACTGGAATAGCTTATGCCAGTCTTTACAGGGTCCATACAATTTCTGTGCTGTTATAATTGAAGGGAAAACATTTCATATATCTTAAAAGTAGTTAACTGCTTCGTTATAATCAAATATATGCTGTGTTTGATTTACATTAAAGATAGATATAATATGGAAGCGTGGTACTTTGATCCCAGTTGATTGCCTTTTAGAATATAAATTTTGCTGCATAAATGTTATGAGACTACCTGAAGAAGAATCCTCAGGTGACTTCTAATCTGAACTGGATGAAAAGGTGCTTGAGGTATGCTCATTGTTTTAGTAAACTTTGAGATTGTGCAAATGCATACACTTTAATACATAGATCCACAGTGTTGAGGTTTTAGATCTGCAGTTAAGCTCCTCAAATAGAATTCTACTTCATGTGTAGTTTTTGCTTTTGTTTATCAAAAATTATTCATTGTTTATCGAAACTGACTTAGATGTTGGTATCTTTTGTAGACATGAGTAGTGCTGCAGTAAATTTGCTTCCAGTCCTTGTGTATCAGGGCAAGAAACAACTCTTTAAAGAGCTTTCATTCCAGGCTGCTACCTGAATAATTCGGAGGTTCATACAATTCAAACAAATATTTAATAATTTATTAAGTTATAAAAGATTAATATAAAAGAATATTTAATTATTAACGGAATGTGTGGTTTGCCTTATTTATTATCAAAGCAATGGCTATGCTAGGATATTTCAGTGTAACAGCATATGTAAAAATTCTTCAAATGAAGTTAGACAGTTGTGTATTTTGGCTATTCTATAGAGCAATCTTAGGTCAAAGAGTTCTCAAGATTACTTAAATGTTTCTTGTCTTGTCACCCTGGTACCTTGTTCATCTTATAGACATGCAAAGTAATGAGCTAACATATCTGAAAAGAAACTAAAAATGTGATCCCAGCAGTGTCATTTTCATCTACTTGCACTTTGTACTATTTATTTGTTCTCTGCTATGGAGCTTCAAATCTTCCACTATTTTCCAGTTCTAATAAATGCTCCCCAGGTACTAATAAGCATATGAAAACCTCTAGAACTCCTTTGCTAAATGCCAGAAGGCACTGGTGGCATTGTCTGTTTTTTCGGAGATATGGAGCATCTGACTGTTACTCTGCAGTCTGCCTGGAGTTGCTGCACTTTTTAAAAGCAATCCATGGATTCACTGTCCTTTGTTACAGAACACTTGAAGCACCTTTGAGATCTACTTTTCTGCAGTATCTGGTAATGAAGTGAAAAAAGGAAGTGGAAATGTTTTGTCAAGGAATATCTTAGTAGAGAGGGGTAAGTTGGTGGGCACCACATGTAAAAAAGCACAGCAGAAGCAGTTTTATCATTGGGTTAAGTCTTACCATTGTCTACATGAGACATCTGACATGCAGACCTGTTGACAAGCTAGGAAGGCGGTGTCTAACAGAAACCTTTTGAGTACATATGTTTTTCAACATTTCAAGTGAAGTGTTTGCAAGGGAAGTCTATTTTACTCTGGGACAGCTGATTTTTACTTCTCTTGCATATATTCTCAACTCTGACATGCCCTGTAGTATCAATATTTCTTTTGCCAAAATAACCTTTCCTGGTTTCTTACAGCTCAAAAGACAAAGTGGATAACAAAGATTTTTAGCTGCAGAACCCATGGGGTTTCAAAAGTCTTGCTGTCTTTCTCCATATAAGCTTGCTTATTTAAACAGAATTATTAATCTGCCTGGCACCATCATCTGATTGGAAAAAGTGATGTCATTGACAGTGCACTTAGTAGTTTCCATGGCAATCAGTGATTACCAAGTGGAGTCAAACAGAACACAGGAAGAGAAAGATCAGTCCAGCCATTTATTATCATTATCCAGCCTAAAGGTAAAAGCTGTAATTAAACACATGTCAAACTCTAAGGTGTCCCAGTTCTATACTGTCACTTCAGATTAACATATCTGTGTATGCATGTTTAGCTGTATGTGATATGCTTCTGTTTAAACCAGGGAGATTTATCAGAGCTGCAAACAAATCCATGCAGCCATGAAAATTTAGTAGCCACTGATCATCTGTTGACTTCCATTTCCTCATTGGGGTAGCTTCACTACTGGGGGCCAATACAGCTTTTTCTGAAGAAAAGAGAAATAAAAACCTTCTGCTCTGTGTGTAATTGCTGTCTAGCCACGTTTTGCATGTGACTGACCCCTTGTCATGGTTTAACCTCTACTGGCAGCTAAATGCCACACAGCCACTCGCCTATTGCTTCCCCCCTACCACCCCGCAAGTAGGATGGGAAGGAGAATTGGAAGGAAGAAAAAACAGGTGAGATCCTGGGGGTTGAGATAAGGACAGTTTAATAAAACAACACAAAGGAAAGAAAACAACAGTACTAATGAATAGTACTAATGAAATGAAAAGCAAGTACTAGAACCTGGGAAGGCTCTACCTGTCAACTCTCCCTGCTCCAGCCACACTGAAGCTACACAATGAACC
>WTSP01006458.1:0-11258 GCA_025331215.1 Actenoides lindsayi | reverse complement strand
TTGCCTTCACTTCTGAACCCCCCCCCGCCCCCCCTGCACATTCGGCAAGAGGGCTGGCACAGCCTGTGCCGCGTTGGTCTGTTGCTGCTCCTCAGCTGCTCTCTGGAGGTGTCTGCTGGGTTCACAGCGCATCTGGAGGACACCACATCATGCTGTGAAGCTTCATCTTCTAGCTGCACAAACACATCCCGGAACACACGGAGCAGGAGCAGAGAAGAATAAATCTCTTGCAGGTAACTGTAACAGAGGTGGGGAAAAAGTGACATTCGTTTTGCACTTATCATTTTGGCCAGCTGTAATTATTATTGCTGCTGTTAGTGCTGCCATCGCAATAGTACCTGAGGTGCCTGAGTCAGCACTGAGCTCCAGTGTATTCAGCACAAAAGCACCCAGAACCCTCAAAAAAGAGTTCAGAATGCAAGTGACTTACAGTGGTGGAGAGGAGGGATAAAGCCAAATGGATACAATTAAGCTTAGGCACAACTTAGTCATCCTCTTCTCGGTGTAATTATAAAATGGACAAAGGTAGCACCAGCTAACCTCAACTGCCCTTCTGGCCATAACTAACTATATTGCATAATAATGGTGTCAGTTTAAACATTGTTTAAAACCGATGCTTTGCTTGAAATTACTGTACAGCCACACTTACAACTTGCACAACACATAGCAGTGTCTTGACTTCCATTTTCTATTTTGTTGTGTCATCTGTGCATAGGAAAAGCTCTTGACCAAAGAGGAGTCAGTGGTAGAGAGGTAAATAGAAGTGGGTAGATTCATGTGTCTGTGGTATATGAGGAGCAGGTAAATACTAGAAGTGCCCAGAGTAGAAGTGGGTACAAAGGGAGTGCCTTTTGCCTGGATTTGCCCTTGACTACACCACTTAGAACAGTTGCATAATTGATACAATTGAACCACATCAGTCCTTTATTTATAGAACATAATGAAATGGTTTTCAACATCCTGGATCACGCTGCACAGGTGATTGCCATATATGCACCCAAGGAGAATAAATAAAAACATTTCCCCAAGGTATTATTGTCTCTTCACCTTCTCTAGTTGCATCCAGGACTTTATTTTGAGCGCAGCTGTGTCAGGAGTGCGGCACGTAATCCTGCGCTGCCATTGCACATCTGCCCTTCAGCAGAGTGCTGCAGCAATGCTGCTCCACAGCGTTGGAGTGTCACCTTTCCCCTGTAGTACAAAAAGCGTTGTCATAGTTTGGTGGAGCTTAGGGTGTGTACGTACCCAAACATACCACAGACTTGAGCACGATCCCCTGCGTTGTACTTCATAGGCCTTTTTCGAGCTCCATAGCCTGCACTTGCCATAACTCTGGCTTACCTAGAAAGCTCACGGGCAAGCTATGGCACTTGATAGCTGCTTTCAGTGATGGAAATGGCAGTGAGTCACCGAGCAGTCCCCTGATGAAGACAAATGACATTGATGATCTGAGGCCACTGTGAGAGCCACAGGCTCCTCTCCAGCCTGTGCTTGGGATAGCCTCTCGGTACTGGGTCCAACACTGTGACTGTGAACGTCATCCAGGGAAGATGCTGGTCTGCAACAGAAGCACAAGCATCAGGTGGCACGGAGACAGTGTTACTGTAAAAGTTAAATAAAATAAAACAAAACATTACTATCACTTAAATATTTGTGTGTGTGTGTGTGGCTATTATTGGAAAAATACAGATTATTTGGAAGTATTTCTCTTGTTGGATCTTTTGTCCATCTTTATATGATATTCTACAGTTCCTATTGCATCATTTGAATTTGGCCTTTATTTATGATGCTACATTGTTTTATGTATACACTTTATAATTAGAACTACTAATTGCAAGCTTGCTTACTGCCTTTTGTTGGCTTTCCCAGAGCATTACTTGCAAAAAGACCACAATTACTCAGTTCTTTTCAATTGCTCAGTGAGTATTTTCATAAATTGAAAAGAGACCAGGAGTAGGTTTTTAACTTAACCTATTTCTAAGCCCTACATGGTGCCCATCTGGTGCGTAGAAATGAACTGCATCAAAAAATGTATCTTTTCTCAAAAATCCTCTTTTTCTAATTAAAACAAAGAGAATAAATTAATCACCACATTGTCAGACTGAGGGAGGCCCACACTAGCTGCTATATTAGATTTTAATTGCGTTCTTGACATGTAAAACTTTAGCCTAGACCCATTGTCATGTTCTTGATACATTTTGAACTGAAAAACATCCATATAGGTTAATGGTTCTGCAAGAAGGAGCTCATCATCTCCTTGCAAATGCTGCAAATTAGACACAATGCTCCCATTTTATCATTTGTTATTTCACCTTTGCTGATGATTCAGTGGTGTTATTCTGCTGAAAAACTGGAGTAACACAGCAGTGAATCAGGCTCATTGGCTCTGCAGCTCACTATCTAAAACGAGGATCCACCTACAGGTAAAACACTATCTTACTGTCAGTATCTCACGGACTGCAATCTGTTCTGGCTTGCCAGATCTTCATCAGAAAAGGATTGCATAGGTTCAAAATTAAAGCACACGCTGGCTGCATTTGAGTCAATGGGAATACTCATGTGAACAAGATGAGCTGGTTTGGGCTTTTCTACTTACAAATCGCTCTGATCAAAAATAGCAGAACATAGGGTTACTTTTTTTTTTTTGTGAACTCAGCTTCATTGTGTTACACTTTGGTAGACCCTCAATGGCAAATAATGCTAGAAAGTGCATGTCGGTGTAATCAGCAACTTCCTTCAGCATGACCATCTCATGAGTTATTAAATAGTCTCTATTCAAGCTGTCAAATAACTTCCCCTTTCCCTTATCTGTCTTCTTCTTTCGGTCCCTTCCCAAAGTCAGCCTTAAAGGTCATCTCATAGAAATGTGTGTCCATCCAGTGCCTGCAGCCACAGCCCTCTCCACCACACACAAAGGCTGCACGCTCACCGCTTATGCACCCTGTGCTTAGACTGACTTAGGAAAAAATGGATCCCAGTTATATGATGGTTCAGACAGTCTCAGCAGGAAGCACAGCCATATGTCCATTGATGTGATGAACCAGCATCACAGAGGTGGTTCACTGGGGGCTGAGTGCATCAGGTGTGAGTGGTGTCACACAGGCTGCGGCCTTCAGACTGACATCGCTGATGGCTTTCACTGGGTTAGCACAAGATTTTTCACCCCTTTAAAGGCTTTGTCTTTGGGTCTTCAATCTGAAATCAAGGCAGGTGTTAGCAAGTGAAGGTTGGTGCTGTCTTCTGGTGTTCAGCTGGGAGAAGCTGATGGCATCAGGCTATGGTGACAACTGGGTGACTCCATGCAAAAAAATGCCAATTTTCTGGTGATCCCAGCAGAGGGGGAAGAGGTGACCATCACTTGCCGCTCCCCTGCCAAAGGCACAGTGTCCATGGCAAGGTTTGGCTGCAGCAGATGGGAGATAAATACCACATCTAATTGTATAATGTGGTTTTCAGAAGCAGAGTGATGGCTTCATTCTGCAGTGACACCCAGCTTCAACCAGCACTGAGCAATTGTCACTGTCAAAGAGATACCAGATGAGCCCAGGAAAAATGAAATATCGTGAGATACAATAAATGAGCCAAAAAGGCAGAATCTTCCAGTGACACTAAAGGAAACACTGTGGTGTTAAGAAACATCAGCCTACTTTTTATCTTGTAGCAGGGAGATTGTTTTTGAGAACCTGTGCAGAGGCAAATGTATTCATAAACCTCCGTACCAGGTGCAATCATTAGTCAGTAAATGAATTACACATAATTATCTGCTTTGTATTTAATTCACTTGGCTTCCAGTTTCTTACTCTTCATACAGTGAAACTCTCTATCTCTCTCACACAAACACACTCTCCATGGGCAAGGAGGTTTTGGAGGGCTGCCATCGTCCTGACTCATGAATCAGACTCCATGATTTGAATGATATTTATCTAAGCCTGCAAACAAAGAAGATGGCTATGTGTCCAATGAGAGAATAATTATTGTTATTATGTTTATAGAGCAACAAAGTCGGGAGTTAGGACCCCGGGGGAAAGGCGGCAGGAAGGGCGAGCTGGGCAGAGGCAGGAGGCTGTAGGCAGTGTTTCAGTGCAGGCATGTGCCAGGGCCCTCGCAGGGTTCCCTGCCTCTGAGTCACCTCTGCCAGGAATCGCCCAGTGGCCAAGGCAGGTGGCCAGGTGATGCTTACCTTGGTGAGGACACTCGCTGGGACCCTTGAGATTACCTCCCCAGGGGCTCTTCCCACAATACCAGGACGACGTTGAGCCTAGAAGGGTTTTGGCAGTGGGTGAAGGGAGTTGGGGTTGGCACAAAGCACCCCAGATGTCTCCACTGCTGCGAGGCTGAGGCTGGGGACATGCTGGTCTGTGAGCCAGTCAGCTCTGGCTGTGTTGGGTAGCGGTGCTGACAGGGCAACCTCCTGCTTGCAGCAGCCCATGTGTGTTTTTTTCTGATACAGAAACCAGTTGTACACTTACATCCACAATTACTTTAAACTACAAAGAAAGGGAAAAAAATCCATAACAGAAAAAGCTTGCTTTGCAAGGAACAGCCACTGCCACAGCAGGTCACTTAGAATAACATAACAATGTCCCCTGAAATGACATTTGGGCTCACCCTGCCCCACAGCTTCAGTGCAAGCTCAGACATAGCAGCCCTGCTCCACTACCTGAGAGAGCTTTGGATGCTGTGACCGTGGCAGTGCTGTGCATGACCCAAGCTGGCTCCTGCCAGGTTAATGTTCTGTGGACTTGGAGAGGGCAGGACGGAGGAGGCTCTACCTGTCCTTTAGGACTGTCCATAGTAGACAGTAAGTCTGGGATAACCAGTAATTTGAAACCTGTATTTCTAAAATACATCTGCCACTCTAAAGCCTCATCTTGGCTGGGGTTGCAAGAGTCCTTTAAATTTAAAGGGCAGCCCATGCCCTGCTAGGAAGGGCGTCACAGACCCCTGTTGGGTGGCTGTTGCCAAGGCATGTGCCTACACAAAACTCACTCATGTTTCTTGTCGGGTTCATGGTGACAGTCACCCATGGTCACAGATGATTTCTGGTGCGTTTGTACAGTAGGATAGTGTCTGGCAGCTTTTCATCAGCTCGGTACCCTGGTCATCACAGTTGTGGCTCTGGAGACCTTGGAGAAGGACACCAGACTCTGGAAATGTTTTGGTTTGTGGTTTAAGGACACAGCCAGCCATGGTAACAACAAGTGGTACTCCTGTTGAGAAATCTGGAAAAAGTGTAACTTACTTCCATTAACTCAGGTTTAGGATGGTAAAGTTTTAGGCACTGTGCAACTATCTCTAATGGTCTTTAGGTTAACAATATACAGCCAGGGAGACAGCAGGACAAACAGACAGATGAAGTGGTTACCTGGAAATAAGAACGAATTTAGTATGAAACCTATGCAGAGAACAAGAGATCCTGTTCCTGTTCTCCCAGACCAAGTTGAAACACTTCCAAATTTTGTTCTTGTTATTGGAGGGAAGGCAAAACCAATAACCTGCACAATTATCAATGCTCCAAAAAATACCACTAACAAAGAAGATAAGTAACTTGATGTCCCTTCTACTCAACCAACATTTAGAATGCAAGTTTTATCTCACTAGATGTTTTAACTGATGACTAAATCCATGTTAATAGCCTAGGAAGAACCATGGAAAGGCTTTGACTAAGGAAGGATTGCCAATGCAATGATAGGCAATGATACTTTAGATCACAAAGCATTCCTCTGGGGATAGGCACTGAAGTGGTAGCTTTTTTAAACTGCAGTAAATATTGCATATTTAATTCCCTTTTCAGAACAACTGAAATTTTCTAGAGAAGGTTGTCAGAAAACACCTATACACCAACATTAACATCCCGGGGGGAAAAGGGGCTCAGTATGAGAGCAATCAGAAATATTGCTGAGACAATACTGGCCACAAGAGGAGAAAATGTGATTTTGGGGACTTAGTAAAGACTGAGAGCCCTGGATCAGGACTTTCTCCATCTCCCAAAACTGACACATAGCCTTGAGAAAGCCAACCCACCTCTCAGTGCTTCAGTCTGCCTCGCTGTAGCAGCAAGGGGACCAAACAATGTTGCCCTGGTTATCTGAACTCACAGCACTTCTTAGCCTGTATTTACCATTGAAAATTGTTCCTTCTATTGAAGATTACTCTAGAATGGAAACAGACCTTTGGGCCCCAAAACACGTTTAGTTATCTACCAGATTGTTTGTGTATCAGTTGAGCTAATAAAAATATTACTGTTCCCCACCAATTTGGTCTACAAGGTATTTTAAGATTCTTGAATGGAGGAAGAGAACAAAGTTGTACAGTGTATTACCAGGAATCTAGAGAAATAGCTAAGCACAAGACTTCATAAATATTATGGTGCATACAGCAGTTTCTACATCTCCTTCCCTGATACACAGAGGTTTTATATTATTACTAGAGGGAAAAAAAAAACCAAACTAGATAGCAGCCAAACTCATATGAAAAGCACTCCTCTATTAATGCCATGAACTATGGGCCTAACAAGAATGCCACAAATACTTCTCTCAGAGCTACCCGACAGAAAACAGTCAAAAGAATAGAACTGCTGCTTCATTGCAAATCACTGCATTTGGCACCCCCGTTCCAGCCCACCTTGGGGCTGTTGCTGGATATAATGTGCCTTTAAGTGTTTTATTTTTTTAATATAGCAACCTAGATGGCAGCTGGCTTTGCACATGTGAGCATGGTCATATTGTCACATGTACCACAAGACCACAGAACAGTCATGCTCTTCGCTGTCGGGCCCAAGGAGGTTTCTGAAAAATGTGGTTCTCCAGTTGCCTGGTGCTGCTGAGAGCAGATGGCAAGGCTCAGGCCTGGGCTGTGCAGCAGGGCTGTGGGGCCGGCACACATCCAAACATCACAGAGCGTGAGCAAAGCAAGTTCAGGGCTGTCTGCACCTGTCTGGAGAGATGTATTTTTTCAGCACAGCACAAGAACTTAGAATCAGGTCCTTTTCCAGTGTGAACAATGCCTATTTTGGTGCAAGAGCACCAAACATATTTCAAATAGAGAGAGAGGATTTTTCCCCAGTTTACAAACTGTTCAACGTTTACAAAGTTTTAAACTAGAGTCAGTAACACAAGAGCACAGATTCAGCAGCAGAGATTTGAATAAGCCTTACAGTTGCTGGACTTCTTGAGACACACCAGAGAAACTAGCCTAGAATTTTGCAGAATGATTAGTATCCTGTGCTTGTGGGGATTTTGCTAATTTTGGGTGAATTTACTCAAGTAATTTAGAATAGGAATACTGTTTACCAGCCCTGGCAAGATTACACTGTTGAGCCATGTTGAAGTGTGCTTTGGAATGGGACAGGGAGAACAAATTGAATGAACCACATCCTCCGGACCACAAATCTTGCCTGTTTGTACCTGAAAGACCATAAATTTATCTGTTCCCAGAGTACTGGCATATCGCCTGGGAGCTTCCATTAAAAAGATGTATTTCTACTGCACTGCACCTCTCAGTGTCAAAGGTGGCACATTTAGCATGCAAAGGAAACCTTTAAGGTCATGCCTGTGATAAAAAGAAAAATCCCTGAGTAATCTGACAACAGAGGCAGCATCATCCTCCTGTGAGGCTGTTTGGATGTGTTTTCCAGTGACACTGCTGCACGCTCTGGCTCCCAGCTTTCATGTTATTCCATTTTGTCTTGTTGCACAAGCCTTGCTCTGGGATGAACGCATGAATTCAGATTTTGGTGATGTGAAGCAATCTAGCCCTGACCTTGCCACAGACACATAAAGTGGCCTTTGAAACCAGGAAGAGGTTGGCTCTAAAATCTAATGACAGGACAGGTCATGTCCTTTATGTCCCAGGCAGGCAAGATCTGCTGGTGTGCCCATGACTCCCAGACCTTCCTAGCGTCTTCCTGTCTGATAGGGAGGAGACTCATAACCTGGGCTGCAGTGTGACCGAGATCTCTAAGTTCAGGAAAGTGAGTCCTCCCAGCAGAGCTAAGGGGCACAGCTGTGAAATACAACCTTTTCTGAAGAACCCGTTCCTGGCCCTGTCTCCTGCCACCCCATGCCAAAATAATGAACTAACCCTATTTACAATTGTTTTGCTCAACATATGGGTCCCAGATAGGGAGAAATAGCCAAAAGAAGTCAAATTTAACTCAATGTGGGAAAGTCCCACTGTACTGGGTGTGGGCATATACTGTTGAGCTTGGCTCTACAACAGGGAAAGGACAAAAAACCAAAGAAAGGAGAAAAGCTGAGCTGGGAGGGAGGGGCAGAGGAAGATTTTGTGTCTGCCTGGGAAGGAAACAATGGGACAAGGGGAAGGAATTAAAAGAACCACATCCTTCTCTGCATCATAGCCCTCCAGTTTAAGTTACTCCCTTAGAGTGGACCAACCCATAGTGCCCTACTTCTAACATTTCTCTCCTGTGACTGCTGTGGTGAAGCTCCATCCCATTAGATGTGTCTCGACCAGGGACCATCATGGCAGGAATGCTCTTAGCATGTTAGATCAAGCCTCCCTCCTTCTTTCCATTTTGATGTGTCTCTCACCCTTGCTGGCCTGTCCCAAGCCCTTACAATTAAGCTGAAGCCTCATAGCCTCTGCTGAAGATAATCCAAAAGATGTTCCTCCTTTTCCTCCACCTCTGACCCTGCAGCCAAGCCAACCATGGCCCAGGCAGACTCTCTCTCTCCAAAGCACCCCACAAACATTCAGTGGGGAGGTGCTTCCCACCTGCCCCACTTCCCTGCAATGTGTCTTGGGGAAGAGATGCACAAGAAAAGGACAAAGACAAGATGGTATTTCCTCGCACCCTCCTGTACCTATGTCTTCTCTTCTCACCCCTGCTTCTGCTAAGTTTCTCAAGTTCATCATCTTGTTTGTGAACTGCTGCCTGTCTCATTAATGATAATACTGATTTTACATAATTGCTATATTCCATAATATTAGTACTATTCATAATATTCACCCTTGCACACTCTTTGTATGTTCAAAGCATTTTTAAGTATTTACTGCTTATTTCTCCCGAAAGCAGTGCCAGGGAAGTGGGGATGTCAGTGCTAGCAGCCCCACTTAGCAGATGGACCAGTCAAAACAGAGAGGATAAGAGTTATCAGCATTAGCCTCAGCATTTGAGTGTCCAGCATGAAGTCTTTTGGTCTGAAGAAGCCAGAAATGGGTCTCCTCAATTTACTGTTCCCTTCAGATTAAAAATAAGTCTGCAAGTGCCCATGCAGTGCATCACCTTAAGAGCTCTCAGCCTTGTACAATGAGAAAAAGTGGTTTAAAAATGCATGTGTGTTGATAAATACACACACATATGTATATATGTATATATGCACATGCATAACATGCCTATATATGGGTATACATAGATGAGTATATACATACATGGGTATACATACACGTGCAATGTATAATGTATATCTAAGGTAGAACTGCAAATATATAACATAATGTATGTAAGTATTGTAGCTATTACATATATATAATATATGTTACATATCATAATATATATATATCACTATGAGATATAATCAGGTTTCGTTTTGCTTCAGTAAGCCTTTGGCTATGGTCAAGGCATCTGCCTGAACATTTGAGCTTCCCTGTTTGGAGGGTGAACTATACATATCCAACTCCCCTGTCTCCAGAAGGCAGAGGAGCTTTATCTCTTCCTTGTAGCACCTGTGAGGGTGTTGGGTTCAGCTGGAGAAGCCTAAGCCAACCCAAACACCACCATCCTCTCAGTTCTTCAAGTCCCACATCTCTGAGGTCACACCATAATAAATAGCACTACTACCCAGAGAGCTGCTGTTGCTGAGAACAAGGTGAGTACAGGGGGATAGGTTACACACTTGGAAGTGCACGGAGTTCTTCAGGATTTATTTGTTCACTTCGGAGAGAAAGTGAGTCATGAGAAACCTTAAGGTGGAGCACTCAAAACAAGGAGTGTATAAATGATTAGCAAGGGAAGGTCAGCACTAGTCCTTCAAGTCTGAGCATGTCCCGTTGTCAATGGTACATAAATAATACTAGTTGGATGTCTGTGGTTGCAAGAGAACAACTATCACACTTCTAGCCTCTGACATGTCTCTGACTCTCACAATATCATCAATAAGGCTGATCTCACTTTTCTTAAAGAAAGGTAAGTAAAGTTACAGGAGTAAAGTGGTAAAAAATGGAACTCGATCAACAGGCTGTTGATTGTATGCTGGACAAAACCCAAGCTTTTGTTTTTTAATAAACAAACCAAAACCTCTTTACTACACGGAAAGCCAAAAGCAGGGATGCGAGATGGACATGAATTCCACTTGCACTCAAGCAACAATGCAATTAATCACCTTGTCAGATAAAACCCGATGGCAGAATCTTTATTAGCACACTGATGCCAATGAAAAAAAGTGCACTGCCTGTTTTCTACAGATCACAGGTTGAGTTTAAAGCATTTGCAGATAGGAAAAAAATAATTTGACTCCTTCAGTGAGCAGGAATGACTAGAGATTCACTTGAAGGTATCTGACAAAACATTGACTTTTTTTTTTCCTAAGATAAACTCTTCTATACTATTGATTTTAAAGAAGATATCCTGTGGATAACACACCTAAATACACTAAATATGTTATCCTTAAATCCACACGTTATCCTTAAATCCACTGATACTTGGGGCATTGCATGATGTAGCATCTAAATCCTGAGCACATCTGTCCAAAGGCTGTAGGTTCTGGTATTTTCAGCAGTGTCAACTGAATCAGCTATGGGGGGAAATCCAGGCCGTTGTTGTAGTTTATTACCCAGCTGTGGTGGCTCTTAGACACCTCTCACACCAAATCTCCTGTAGAGCTACTGAGTACCCTTTGCACTGGTACTAAGCTTTTCTCCAGTAAATTTCTTACCATGGATTGAATTTGGACAAGTGAGCTGCATCACAGAGATGCCACAAATCCTGAATGGTGCAGAGGGAAAGTATACAATCATACACCTTTATCTGATCTAAAGTGTAAGTCACTTCTTAGACACCTGCATCAGAAAGGACAGGCTGCACAGCACTGGGTGAAAAAGTAATTGCTTCAGCACATTTCTACTTAGAAACTCAGGAGCACAATCCTAGCACAACCCAGCAGTTACAAGGAATGCCAGGAAAAGAGAGAAAGGAAAGAAAAGAAAGAAAGGAAAGGAGGGAGGGAAGAGAAGAGAAGAGAAGAGAAGAGAAGAGAAGAGAAGAGAAGAGAAGAGAAGAGAAGAGAAGAGAAGAGAAG
>WTSP01006453.1:0-10413 GCA_025331215.1 Actenoides lindsayi | reverse complement strand
TTTGTTTTTCTAGTAATTTTAATATTTATTTAAATGTTTTTATTAATTGCAATAAAACACCCCCCCCCCCCCCCCAAAAAAAAAAAAAAAAAAAAAAAAGAATAGTGTTTCAAAAATATCCAAATCATTGTAGTGACTCTAGAAAAATTATTATTCTCCTCTGGTAGGGTTGGTGGTTTGTGTCTGTCTACCACAGCCATAAGCATATTCATTACTTCTCATTAGCAGTGAAGTATTCACAAAGGTGCAATGTGTAGTAAGAAACTGCTTGTGAGTCCCTCTTAAATCATTCAGATAGGATGAGATAATGAAGAATTGACAACCAAGCATTTGCTGTCACATGGGAAAATGAAATACTTTATGATTGGATTTTAGGAAGCATTTCTTTACTATGAGGGTAGTGGAACACTGGAACATGTTGCCCAGGGAGGTGGTGGAGGCCCAATCCCTGGATACATTCAAGGTCAGGCTTGATATGAGGCTCTAAGCAACCTGATCTAGTTGAGGATGTCCCTGCTTACTGCAAGGGGGTTGAACTAGATGAACTTTGGAGGTCCCTTCCAACTCAGGGCATTCTAACATTCTATGATCTTAGTACAGCTGAGTTTTCAGAAGAATGATTAAAATAAAAATACTTTGAAAACAATTAAATCTTGAAGCTTTTTAAAATTTTATTTCAGTATTCACTGATTTTTTTTCCACAATAAGGAAAAGCCTATTACATTACAGTTTCTGATAATACCAGGATGTTGTTTCATGTTGAATGCTGTTTATCATGTAATTTCAGCATCTTTACTGAAGCTCTGCTTGATGTATGATAATGTGAGATGAGAAATCCAATTTTTTAAAAGGAAAATTTTTCATTGGAAATTGAATGTGGTGAGGTTGGCAGCTCCTCAAACGATGCAAGAAAATACACTAAATAAGCTCTTTTGAAGAGCTAAATGACACTTGAAATGTATCCAAGAGCTTGATTCCTAATGCCTACTGAATAGAAAGGATGTACTTAGTGTGGGAACTGCTTAAAGAAGTAGCTGCAAACAAATGAAAGTATGAAACAGTTCTACCACACCGAAGTCTCTTTATGTTTCTTATACAGTATTGGAAAAAAGCTGGAAATACAATACCTGATTCTAGTTGTTAACATTATTATTTCTGCCTGTGATTTTTTTCTATCTTGGTGAAAGAGAAAGTTTTCAGTAACTATAATAAAACAGCAACTTTTTTTTTTGCAAGAGAATCTAAATATACTTCCACAGCAAGCAGCCCTATCAGCTATTCCTGTTTGTTGCAAAGTGAACTTTTAGATAAATTATCTTCAGAGGACTTTATGTCTAGAGGAAAATGTTGCAATTTTCTCACTTTTTATGTTCTAAAAGTAGCATCTTATGTTCTACTCCTGAAATATTTTCAATAAGCTACTCCTTTTGTGGTATGGACAAAAGTCCAGCAGCTGTAGAATGTATTAAAGCATCCAGTTGCTCTTCTTCACACAACGGACGGAAAAAACAATTATGATAGGAAAAAATAGAGAAAAGCAGCAAGTAAGTACTCCATACAGAACACTATAGCACAAAGTCAGCTGGGTTACTCAAAATGATCTTTCTCTTCTCACTTGCAAAAATAACTGACATAAATGGGTGAGGAATCTTCACACATTCTCTTTTCTTGACTTCCCTCTGTATGAACTAGCAATAATAAAACTTTTCTGCACCAAAGGAGTAAGATAAATCCATTTGTCTTTATCATGGTTTCAGAATATATTGTCCCAGGGAGCACAGAAAACCGTGTAAGCAAAGGAAATGACCTTATTTCTCAAAAGCCACTGAACAGCCATTGGATAGTAAAAACATGTTAGTTCTGAATTGACACCTAAACCACTAAAATTTTCTGAAGAACGTCTCAGAACAAACATCCATCAAATTTTACTTTTTTTTTTGAGTATGAAATCTGTTGCCTTAGAATCTGTTTCTAGATGTTTTGACTTTCCACTTCCTGGTGGAGTTCCCCTTAAGTATAAATGACTGAAGGTGCAAGCTGTGTCTTATGCTTGTATTTCTGCAGTTTATAGGTTTAGTTACACTTTCACTACCAAAAACTCATGTGTCAAACTATCACCACACACAGCTTCTCCCCTCAATATAATTTGGAACCTTAGGCAAAAAAGACTTTAGAGTCCATTAACATTGCTTGGAAGACATGTTTAATAATGTATTATTATTGTATTAATAGATAATAATAGTGTATTAATAGATAATGCATAATAGCATATTAATAGATTATAAAATAAGTGAGCTGAAGAACATCTAGAACTGATTGACAGCAGCATTTAAATGATTTTCAGAGTTTGGTCTTCCCATCTGTGAAATATATATAGTGATATTCTTAATGTTTTTAAAAATGTAGCCAAGTACCTCAAACATTTGTCCAACAGAGGTCATCAATTAGTCAAATCTTAAAACTGTCTTTTACTTTTTAATAAATTGGTTAACTTTAGGTACTGAGAAAGTCAATGAGTTAGGCTTATTGTTAAATTCTAGATTTCAGACATCTCTGATTAGAGCTAGGAATAGAAGTCAAGAGACCATTTCCCTAACAATTAAATCATTAGAATTTCTTGAAATAATTGTGTAATAAAATACTACTGCTGCTGAACATGATCTTCCAAATCTTTCAGATCTTTTCCTGTAGTTTCAGTTAATGGCTTTGTTTCAAAAGAAAAAAAAAAATAAAGAAAGAAAAGAAAAGATAAGATTTCCATCCCACAGGCTATAAGAAACAGCTGTGATTAATACATCTTCTGCAGCTCCCTGCAGCTTCATATAGCATTCCAGGAAAAGAGGAAAAAAAAAAATCTTAATGCCCGAGGTGATGTAGAAAACAAGATCCTTTGAGAGGAGCAAATGAGCTTGGAATTAATTGAGGAAAGCTCTTTCTGACTGAAGTGGAACAGGCAACAGTGGAGAGAGTGGAGAGTGCAAAGATGGGAGAGATAATATTAAAAGATTTTAGGACTGTTTTTTCCCTTTCTGCATGAGTTATGCTTCTGAGTTTGCACCTCTTTCTCTCTTTAATCTATACATGTATGTGGTAGGGGGTGTGTGTGAGGAGCTTTTTTCCTCTTTCAAGATCAGTCCAATTTTATTTTGTTGTGATTTATTTTTGGCCAGCTATCAGCCTGATGCACCAACTGGTAAAGGCCAAGTGTGAGCTTGCTTGCCAACATAGCTTCTGTATTTCTGTCAATTTTTGCCTGCTGAAAACACTCCTTTCTGCAGCAGCCAGGAAGAGAGAACAGAAGCCAAGAATCAGCTATCAGATCTCTTTCCAAATCATACCACATTGCACATTTAGAACCTAGAAAGGAGGCAGTTTTAGTATCTCCATTTATAAAACACAATGAGATTTAATGGAATTATTTTAGTTTTGTTTCTGATTATTTGAAGGTTTCTAAACTGAAGACAAATTTCATTGTTATAAACATGATGGCAAACAAATCATACATGAACATACTGAAACAATTCTTCTACTCATAGCAAACCATAGAGAGGAGACTGAAAGTTTTGAAATGTCAGATTTTCAAAGTTTGTAAACATTCTTATCTAATTAGCACAGAGTAGACTGAGGTACATGTTACCTAAATGTAAAAATAGAAGATGATGTTCCAGATTTTCATGAAGCATTGTTTGAAAATACACAACAGCACAAAAAGCAGGATTTCTAAGTACACAGAAGCATTTGCATAGATTTCTGTGAATCAAGAGTTCTGTATCTGGTGTCCCAAAGAATCTATTTTGTGTCTTAACGCAACACCAATTATAGGTATGTTTCTTCTTAGGAAAACTGTCTTATAAGTGTGAGATAAAGAATAGATACATACTTTTTATTATTGCAGAAGAGAAAGTTGATAAATGCTCTCTCTAGTTTGGAAAGTGATTGGTTTATATTTTGACTGTGGTTTTTGTTTTCTGTCACCTATGTGACCTGCAATCAAATTTCCTCATTTAACAGGAAAACCGTTGTTTTGGGGTTTTTTTGATGTGGTGTTGAAACTCAGATCTAAAAAAGACAAGCCAGATTTAGTCAATCTTACAAACCTTGTTAATAAAAATTCTAAAGACTGGTTTTTTTCTGTTTGTATACTTATAACTGCTAAATGTCATTCAATTCAAATTCTGCCCACCTCTGTCTCACAGAACCTATACACCTCAATGGTGATCTAAGAAATCAGCATTATCTTTATAACTGAAATCTTCAATAATAATAGCACATCAGCACAAGTGATAACCTAGCTTAACTTCCTGTGGTTTATCTGCCCAAAACTGACTTATTTTTTAAAGAAATTAAAAATCAAAATGAAATTTTACATTACTTTCTTGTCCTAAAGAGGTTAGACTCGCAGAAAAACCCAAACCCTACATGTTCCATATTCATCTGATAGAATAATGCCTCTAAAATTGTTCAAAGCTCATCTCTCACATATCCCTGTTACATAATTTTCTTAAAATAATTGTGCACTTAGATTGTCATGTATTTTTAGCTGTGTTGCATCGGGTTGCACTGATTGAGATGCAAGGAAACTTGTTTTCTGTGTTGGCAATAAGAGAAGCATCTCCCGAATATACTTGCTAGGTGACAACGCAGCTTTTAATTTTTTTTTTCTTTCCTGATATGTAGATCAATTTGTAAAGTCATGAGACTTGCCTACTGATACATATCACTTTGTAATTAAATAGTTGATCTAACATGTTTGACCCACTCTTTGTACAAGGGAAAAAGAAAGTCTTTGTAATGAAAACACATCTGTTATTGCTTATACAAAAGACCGTAATCAGGGTGGGAGAAAATGAAAAGACAAGTGCCAACACAGTAATAGTATATTTAACATATTCCAGAAATCTGCTAACTAGTGGTTTCAAATGATTACATGACACAATGTTTTTGATTATTTGAATTTTTGAGAAACTAACTTCACTAATTGCATGGTACAATGGGATTTCTGAAAAGCTAGAAACTGGGGTTTCTGTGTTTAAATGTTGTTAAACTTTATGTAAATCAGAAAATTGAGTTTTAATGGGATATCAGACATTCCTAGTTTCTAAGACTGTTGTCCTCAACTGTCTTGATTTTTTTCTTTAATAATGTAACATACATAAAAGTATATCAGGCAGGTTTGTCAGAAGGTAATACATATTGTGGGCTTTCATTTTCTATTAAATAATCCTATTTCTTACTGAATATTTTCTTATATAAGCATTAAAGAAATAGTATAAATGTTTTCATGCCGTGCATCTCTTGCAAGATATTTTTGATACCAGGGAAAATTGAGAAAATCTAGATGAATAATGAAGAAAAGCTGGGTTGAGATTGATGGGAAAAAAAAAAAAAGGGTGTCAGTTGAGGAAATAAGGAATCTAATAGTGGAGTATATTTTCACTATAATTTGGTAGAAGCCTTGAAAGAAACAAAGAGAAATAGAGAAGGATTTCTGGGGAATAGCAAAATTGAAGATACAGCTTGAACAAGGATAGGGATATGTTTAGAAATTACATGCATAATGTATTTTGTAACTTTTAAATTTCTCACATTAAAGCCTTCATCTTTTTTTTCTAGTTCTATTAATTGAATGTGATATACATATAAATATACAGAAATCATTGTACGATCATTTGCAAAACCAAATTGCTTAAATACCTGGCTTGGTGCTGATAATTAGGGCTTTACATGCCTGTTCTGTTTAATTATTTTGGTAAGATTTACTTCTAAAATTCTTACCTACTCATTTGCAAAACTGCTTAATATGACATCATGTTGAGCAAAATTTAAGATTATCTTCCCAACCCTCCAAAAATGAGTAGAGTGAAGATGTTACTTCCAAGTTTGTTTATCTTACAGAGGGGGGAAAAAAAAAGAAAAGAAAGAAAGATGATCTGACACACTGCCTTTATTTGTGATACCTATATTTGCAATTTATAACTTTCAGTGAAGTCTTTATTTGTAGTAGTCTTTCTGTAGATATGGACTTACAGCTTTTGTTGTCATTTCTTGTTGTTTTAGTCTGTTTTGTGGTTTGTTTTGGGTTTTGTGGTTTGTTTTGGTTTTGTTTTGTTGGGGTTGTTTTGTTTTTTTTTTTAATATCTCATCATCCCATATAACTAATATTTTTTTCTGGCTCTAATAATTTTAAGAAAATTAATAAATAAAATTATTTTATCCAGAAAGGTCACAAAATAGTTAATTTTAGGAAGTTAATCTGTGGACATTAGTATTGTGTTAGAAAATATAGGTCTGATATGGAGTTACTACTTCCTTTGGATCCATTAATTTAATGAGACAAGTCATGTTCACAGAGCAATTATTTTCTCTGGTTATAATTATGCTTCATTATCTTTTAACTAAAGCAACTTTTTTCCAGTCTTGCCTCTTTTCTATATGAACTAAACACTCAAAGAACACAAATATTTTTGTGGTAGTGCAAATACTGGGCAAATATGTGAATTCTCAGCTTGAACTGAATCCTCACCCTTTTAATGCAGAGAGGAAATACTTTGGAGCAAGAAGATAGGATCCAGGTAGCTCCCACAAAGGAGCTAAAATTTTTTATACCATACCCTGTGCATGCAAACAAGGGAAACACTGAGCTGGTCTGTTCAGCTTTGTATGGGAGCAGAGTGGGGAAGCCCTGTCACAGGCTGAGAAAGGCCAAATATCTCCTTTAACTGCTTCCCAAAGCCTTGGTCTCCAAGCTCCAAGACCTCTCCTTGAGTTCTCTTTTTGTGCAATGATGAACAATGTGGTTCAAGGTAACCTGCTAGATCAAAATGGATTAAAAGCACTCATAGGCTCTTTACTAGTTGGTTAAAATTACTGCCTTCCAGCAGTTACATACCAACTGTGTGAATGCTTCCAATTATCTTCAAAGAAACATCAAGAAAATTAACCCCCCTTAAACCACTTACATTATCTTTTGCTCTTCAGTGTATATCTATGATAATCTAAGACAAATTCAAATAAGCCAGTTCCATACAAAAAAGAAAAACTTCATAGAAGAAGATGGACTGGTTCAATACTTTGAATTTGAAGAAAATTGTTATAGAAGTTGCCCAAAAGTATAAAATATGGATTTATCTTCCCTTTTTATCTGAGATAACTCAGACCAAGACTTATATTTTCTACGAGAGTGTCTTGATCCCAGTGAATTAAATGATGCTAGATGAAGCTGTTTTCCATCCCTGCTATTTAAACTGTGCTACTGGACAGTGCTGCTACAGGATTCCTGGGACTTAAAAGTGTGCTAGTGGAAGCAGTATTTTGTAGTACATTTGAGACTCTCCTTTGAGAGTTCTTGTCCTGTTCCAAATTTTAGGTATTTTACCTAATAACTTTCTAATGCAAACACATAATTGAGAACCTATCATTTAGGGTAATCAACTGAAATTTTTACAGTTAAGTTTTCTAACTCTCCATGATAAACCAAGCTACAGGGTAGTGCTTCCCCTGGGCCCAATTAATCTTGGCTTCCTTTTTAGCAAGTGAACAGCTCCAACAAGAGAGTTGCATATAGGTTGTTTGTAAAGGGCTTCTCGTGGGAGGTAGGAGATGCAGGTTCAAATCTCTTAGGCAGGAAAGAAAATTAAACCTAAAAATCTGCTACATCCTACACGCACTCCGACTGCCAAACAAGTATGAAAAGGCCAAAACCATCATTAACCGTTTCCTTCTTACGGAACTTATGAGGAAATTACCTAGCTTCATGATCTTGTGCATGATTACATAGGAGTTTAGGACTAAGATAATTAGCCAAGTCACAGGTACAGCAGTTAGAAACAAGGTGGTGACATAATTCTAGGTACTTGGCAAACCTTAATAGTTTAACAAGGTTTTTCAGAATTTGTACTATATTTTCAAAATTCCATACAGGCCATATTCTTGTCTAATCACTGTATTTTAAATCTACTGTTAATGAAATGATAAAATTAAAATATAATTTAACAAACTGCACTGACTTTAAATCAAAGTGGTTTATCCCACCTTAATTTTCAGAAAGCTTCGATATCTATTTCTATGATAATGTTCCTCAACCTGCATTATAATGCATATGGATGTGGAGGTTCTAAGAAAACTGTGTAGTAAGGCTCCTATACTGTAGGGGGAGGGGGGGGGGAGGAGGGAGGAAGTGATCTCCTCTGTCCCAAAGGAAAATACTACACAACTCAATGTTTAATATTTACAGGTAAATCACAGTTGGGAGCTTTTGCCCTTCTGAAAAGGTCCATAAGTATAAATGAATCATTAACACAATATACTGAGTAATGCTGCAGAAGAGTTTTCCCTACTAGCAAATAAATCTTAATAAGTGGAGACCTACAGCTGAGATTAGATAGATGGGAGACAATAATTGATAGTGCTCACTTGTTTAGGAGTTCAAGTAAACATGCATATCTAAGTGATAAGAGACAGGAGAACTAAGACATGAGTTATGAACAGAAGCAGGATACATGCAAATGCTTTACAATTCATAAAGAACAGATTAATAAAAATGTTTTAACTGTCATACCTAAAAACAAACTGAAACTATGCTACTCATTTGAAGACATCCATTTTTAGATGAATTCACTTTCTAGCTAATAAATATTATTACTTTCTAATTTCTATTGCCAACTGTTTAGCAGCATGCTGCTTATTACTTATCATAAATAACAATGTTTTACTAATAGCTTTTTAATGAGTAATAAATAATTGCTCCATTAATACAAAGTGTACTAATTTGTTCTACTCTTGGACTCGTTCCTTTCCTGCTTGCTATGCATATATCTTTAAAAAAGTGTTATGATATTTGTATTCTTTAAAACAAATAAATCCTGAGATAATTACCTAGTAGATACTTACTGACAGACTGACATGTTAGGTCGTGAAGATAATGACCTTAGATGATGAAGAATTTTCTTGGGTTTTTATGACTACTGATAACCTCTGAAATTACTTCCTTTTTCCACAGTGAATTTAAATTTAATTTGCCACATTCATTTCAATGGAAATAAAACAAATGGAGGTAGAAATATCTACTTATTAGGCCAATTCTCAATGGATGCCTCGCTTGAATAAAAACTCACCATTCCGTGATAATTATTAAATGTATGGAGAAAAAATGCCAATCAAAATCCATAAAATTCTAGGGTAATTACATAGTAGTTAAAATATTTGGGCTAAGAAATTGAAGCTATAACTGTTTTTATCACAGTAAAAAACCACATCAAATTTGCTCGGTTTATTCTCACTCTTTTTCCCACTCTTGCTTCCCCAGCCCTGTTTTCAGACAGTCCTCATCCAGGTATAGGACCCAATAATTTTGCATTTTTTGCTGAATTCCACTAATTCTTCTTCCAGTAAATGTGCGCATTCAGAAAGATTTCATTTCCTTTTACTTCAACTGAGACACTGGCTGAGTGAAAGCTGAGAGTGAATGGAATAAATACTTCAGGATTGCAGTTTGTGAATGGGATTTTCTTCCTCAAGTAGAGGAGAATGAATGCATATTTTATATGAGATAAAACTTGAAACTTCAGTGATCTTAACTACTATTCAGCTCTTGATTAAGCTCTATGCAGAGATAAGACTTTTTCTTATGGGGATATGTTTTAAGGTATACTTAAGATGTGAGGTGAGGGGATGGGTGGCAGCAGGGAGCTGGGGACAAGCAGCACTCTGGAGGTGGTTGTTCAAAACCTCATCCAGCCCAGCTTTGAACACTTCCAGGGATGGGGCATCGACCACCTATCAGGGCAACCTCTGCCAGTCTCTCACCCCCCTCACAGTAAAGACTTTCTTCTAATCTAAGTCTCCCCGCTTTCAGTTTAAAACCATTAGCCCTTGTCCTAGCACTACAGGCCCTTGTAAAAAAAGTCCCTCCCCAGCTTTCCTGCAAAGAACCCTTACATTATGGGAAAGCAGCTTCAAGGTCTCCAAGGAGACCTTAGGCAGGCTCCCCAGGGATGGGTCCAGCTTTTGCAGGTGGGTTGGGACCCCAAAACCATCCATAACCACTCTGAGCTCCACCCTCTGCTCTCCCCCACAGATGTGCACCCCCAGCAACACGCCAGCCACGCCACCCAACTTCCCGGATGCTCTGGCCATGTTCTCCAAGCTGCGGACCTCCGAGAGCCTGCAGAGCAGCAACAGCCCCATCACCTCCATGGCCTGTTCCCCCCCTGGGAGCTTCAGCCCCTTCTGGGCCTCCTCACCTCCAAGCCACCAGCCGGCCTGGCTGCCCCCATCCTCACCCACCGCCCACGGCCTCCACCACCACCTCCACCACCCGCAGCCTGCCTGGCCCCCGACCCCTCCACCCACCGCCCCCCCACAGAAAGCCGTGGCCACCATGGACGGCCAGAGATAAGATTGGGTTGGCAGAGG
>WTSP01006452.1:0-10842 GCA_025331215.1 Actenoides lindsayi | reverse complement strand
GAGGAGGGGGGGGTGGGGGGGAACGTGTCAGATTTGAAAGGGAGGAGTAAAGGGAGGCCGGGGAACGGCAGCCCCGGGAGGGAGCAGCAGCAGTGGGCTGCCAGCCGGCTAGGGAGGAGGAGAAGGGAAAGGCAGGTAAGGAAATGGCCTCCTGGGGGGCAGGCGAGCGGCCAGGTGAGGAGGGGGAGAAGGGGTGGCAGGAGGGGTGGGAGTGATCCGCGAGGGTATGGATGGAGCCCTTAGGTGCCCCCGGGAAGGTCTTTGGCAGCTGGCCTGCTGCTGGTTCCATCCTGTCCCCCAAAATTGCCGTCTGTCCTGGTAGCGTGCTCACGTGCAGGCTGGGGACAAAGTGCCCAGAGTGCCCCGCAGCGTGACCTCCCCCCGGAGGGGCCACGGGGGAGCAGAAGGGCTGCTCGTGTGCCGCCGCCTTCTCTTTCATTTGTGCTAAAGTCCCTTTCCCGTCCCTCGGCTTCCCAGACCGCCCGGTGCTGGCTGACCTGCCGCGTTTTGCCTCACCCCCGCTTCTCGTGCCATGACTTCAACACAAAGTTTGGGGGATGCTCAGGCTGGGCGGGAGGGGTGGAGATTGACTTGCGGGACGGGAGACAGACTGGCAGCGTGGCAGCAGCGCGCTGAGACCTCGCCAGGTCCAGTGTGGCCCGTGGCTGTGGCAGGGAGAAGGGACGCCTAGGCCTGCCGTGCTCCATGCCTTAGCTCCCTCCAAGCATGGGCAATGCCAGGCCCCGCTTGCAGGGGTTGTGCTGCCGGCGGGACCCCTTCTCTGTTAGGAAAAGGTGCAGCCCTCAGGTGCCATGCGTGCTGCCACGGGGGCTCGGCTGCATCCCTCAGTGGGTTAGGGTGGCCTTGCCCTAGCCCTAGCAGAGCCCGAGCCCTTGCTCCTGGTGAGCTGGCCGCTCATCCTCAGCGGGCGGTTCCTGCAGTGGGCAGCCCCGGGGGCTGCTCACTGAGGTGTCCTCCCTAGGCTGCCTGTTTCAGCCCCCAAGCACCGGTGGCCCCACAGGCATCTGCACATCAATGGGCTCCAGCGGGGCGTGTACAGGGGGGAGCAGACCCTAATCCGGCTCATTCATCCCTACTGCAGCTTTTGTTGAGCCTCCAGATGTTGGGCTGAGGAGGGCAGGGGCCGAGTCTCAATATGCAGCAGGCAGGCAGGGGCAGGGAGCTAGCCAGCCTGGGGGAGAGAGAGAGGCTGGTGACTCCCTGCTTGAGGGGGTCTTTGTCTGCCCTGGGCACCTGGCTCCTTGGGGTCTGGGGGCAGGGCTCTCTGGAGATTGGCTTTCTGTCTCTATATTGGGCCCAGGAGCAGGATCAAGGTGGGGGCTGTGGTGCTCTGTGGTGGGGAACATCTCACAGCCACCACCACCAAGGAGCAAAGGCGGCACAGCACGCGTGGCCAGAGCCAGGGCAAGGGGCCTCCCCCAGCATGCCCCACCGAGACAGCAGCACTGGGAAGTGAGTTTCACCAGAGCTTTAGGGACTTTTCCACCAGACTTTGTGGGGGCAGGTAGCTGTGAGGGGAGGTGGAGACACCTGGCCTGCGGCAGACCTGGGTATGGGGATTCCCCTGGGCCCATCAGCAGGAGGGCTGGGAAGGAGCCAGTGAGCCCATCAGGGCTCCTCACCTGGCTCTGCCACCCAGCCCGACTCGTCCTTGAGGCCCCTGTCTCAAGAGCAGTCCTGGCCCCTTAGACCTGCAGAGGCGGTGGGGGAGGGCCCTGTGCTCCCTCTCAAGGGCAGGCTCCATTAACCACGCCGTGACTGGCCACCCGGTCTTCAGCACAGCCTCTCTCCTCCCCTGGGAGCCCTTCATTCTTTCCCCTTGGCCTGTTGGACGGCAAGGAGCAAGGAAAAGAGGTAGAGTGAAATCATTTGGAGGACTCCTTCCCTCCTCCCATGTTTGAGAGCCCTCCTGAGAGACATGAGGCCGTGGTGGGGTGGTGGGGAAGGCCATGCAGAGGTCCAGATGCCCCAGCATGGGCAAGAGGGTGCCAGCTGGGAGAGGCTGTCACTGGAGTGGTGAAGGACATCTATCTTGCTGCTGTACTCACCCAGGAAGTGTCCTGGAGGGAACAGGAGATGAGGGATGTCCTCCTGGGGGATGTTGAGGCACCTGGATGTGGGCTGCAGTGCTGCTGGTGAGACCACTCTCAGTTCCCATCCCCCACAGGCTCTAGGATGCTGGGACCAGCAAGGCTTGGGCTGCCCACCTGATCCTTGCCGACCGTGTCCCACCGGCACACCATGTTGCGCTCCTGGCGTGTGAAGCTAAAGCTGCTGCTCGCCACGGTGACCCTGGCCATCCTTCTCTCCTGGCTCTACCTCTTCATGGGCAGCCTTGAATGTGAGTGGGCCCTTCTCTTTCTCCTCAGACCAAGGGGCAGTCCGTGACAGAGGGTGGGCAGGGGAGGCTAAGATCTCGGCACGCTCGCTCTGTGGCCTCGCAAGTCACTGCAGGTGTATCTGAGCTCTGCATTTCCAGGGGCATCCCTGGGGATCAAGGGAGCAGAGCTGTGATGAACAGAGCTGGGCACACGTGGAGCGTGCTGGAACCTCTCGGGTGGGGCTCTGCCCCACCATCCACACCCGGTCCCTCCTGGCTGAGCTCTGCCTTGCCGTGCCCATCGCGTGCCCCGTGTCTCCTCCACAGACGGCCGCTTCCTCCTGCTGCCGCCCTGCCTGGGCGAGCAGCCGAGCCGGGACGTGGAGCGGGAGGCGCTGGCCTCGCGGGTGCGCAGGGTGGAGGAGGAGAACCAGCAGCTCCGCCGGCAGCTCAGCCAGGCGCAGGCGGAGGGCAGCGACGGCAGCCCGCAGTGGGGGGCCTCGGCCGAGGATGGGGACCCCTCCGGGGGCAAGAGGAGCAACCGCACGGCCTGCCACAAGCAGCGGACAGTACACAAGTGTGAGGTGGGTGATGGGTCTGGCATGGCGGGTAGGGGATGTCAGATGGGAGGCTGGGACCCTGGCTGAGCAGGGATGTGTGTGCAGCCGGCTTGGAGCTGCTCACCCCAGGCTCTGGCCATGCTGGGGCCTCAATCCTGGCTCTCCATGGTGCCCAACAGGCCACAGCCAGTGGGTGAGAGTGTTTTGTGTCTCCAGAGAGGGAGGCCAGACAGGAGAAGTGGCAGCCAGAATTATGGACTTTTGAGCCAGGGGACACCCGTCTATCTGGGCCTCGTTCCCCAGGGACAGGTCTGGCTTATGGAGTCTCTCCCCATAGCACAGCCCCAGGGGAGAGCTGACAGGGCCCTGCAGGGGGGTATGTCCTGTCTCAAAAAGGTGCTGTTTGTCTCTGGGCAGCTCCTGCACGTTGCAATTGTGTGTGCTGGGCACAATGCGAGCCGGGATGTGGTCACGCTGGTGAAATCCATCCTCTTCCACAGGTAATGGGGAAGTGCTGTGCCAGAGGCCTGCTGCTTTGGGGTTCCCGGGTGATCTGCTGCAGGGGGTGCAGTGCTGCGGTTGGGGGGCTCTAAGGCCTCTCCCTATCCCCTGTGCCACTGCTTATGGGAACAGAGGGGGATTTGTTTCCGCCAGATATGGCCGATTCTTCTCCATCTGCCCCCTTCAGCTGATGTCTGTCCCCTGGCAGGGTTGAGAGGAATGGGGACCATGTTCTCTTCCTCCTGCTGTGGTGCTGAGTCCTGCTGTGCTTGCCCTTGTCAGGAAAAACCCCCTCCACTTTCACTTCATCACGGACTCGGTGGCCCACCAGATCCTCCAGACACTCTTCCAGTCCTGGATGGTGCCCTCCGTCACCGTCAGCTTCTACAACGCTGATGACCTGAAGGCAAGCACTTCCTTCCCCTTTCCCCTGTCCCAACCCTGTGCTTGGAGGGCTGAGGGGAGCAGCAGAGAGGGGTGGGTGGGAGTGGGTTTAGTAATTTCCTGATGGTCTCTTGCTCACCTGGTCCCCTTTCTGGACTCATTGCTGGCCAAGCTGAGAAGGAGTACACAGGGCTGGTGCTGGAGGGGTGGGGAGGCCCTTTGGGGTAGCACTGACTGCCTCGGTTGTGGAGCTAGGACTCCCACTGAGTGCTGAAACACTGGAGTTCAGGTGGGGGTTGTTGTGGCTGGAGGAAGAACCAGACCACGGTGAGAGCAAAGGATAAGGAACCAGCAAGCGCCTGAAAGGCCTGGGGAGAAGGATGTGTGGCTGCTGGTGGTGCAGCTGGAGGAGATGCTCCAGGCTTGGCTGGCTCCATAGCTCTGTTGTGCCCCTCTCTCTGCTGGCCTCCTCGGCACGAGGTGCCAGGCACACACAGCTGTCTTTCCTGGCCAGGGGAAGGGCATGGCCGTGCCCAGCCCTGAGGCTGTGTCACTTTGCAGCCAGAGGTGTCGTGGATCCCCAACAAGCACTACTCCGGCATCTATGGGCTGATGAAGCTGACGCTTACCAAGGCACTGCCTTCCAACCTCTCCAAGGTCATTGTCTTGGACACTGACATCACCTTTGCCACTGACATTGCTGAGCTCTGGGCTGTCTTTGAGAAGTTTTCTGGTGAGGACAGGGTGTCCCTGGGACCCGCTGTGGGGCCCTGTCAAGGCCCTAGGTGCTGGGCTCAGGGTGGCAGTCCCCATCTGCCACAGCACCAGCACAGTGGCTTTGCTTGGGCCCTCTGAACCTGCAGCAAGATGGGCTACATCCATGCCTCTGTTCCCTCAGACAAGCAGGTGATTGGGCTGGTGGAGAACCAAAGCGACTGGTATTTGGGCAACCTGTGGAAAAACCACAAACCGTGGCCAGCCCTGGGACGTGGCTTCAACACAGGTGAGCATCAGGCCCTGCAGCCTGATGGTGCGGCAAGCACTTTGCACAGGGAGGCTGGGGAAGGCCGAGGTGAGGCAGGACAATCTGATGGGCACGAGGGGGCTGCTGTAGCATCCTAGGGTCGTGTGGGTGGGCTCAGAGAAGCGGCATGTCCCAGGGGCCGAAGGCACGCAGGCTACTGTGCTCCAGCTCTGTAATGGTTGGGTGCTCCCTCAATGACCCAGTGCCCTCCTCCCTGGCACCCAGGGGTGATCCTGCTCCTGCTTGACCGTCTGCGTCGCCTGGGCTGGGAGCAGATGTGGCGGCTGACAGCAGAGCGGGAGCTCATGAGCATGCTCTCCACCTCGCTGGCTGATCAGGTAATGGTCCCTCCTCAGGGGTCGTCGCCCCTGCTGTGTTCCCGTAGCACTGCTGGCATGGGGCAGGCTGTGCTGTCATCCTCATCTACCTGTGCACTTGCCTTTCTCTCTCCTAGGACATCTTTAATGCAGTGATCAAGCAGGACCCGGCCCTGGTGTACCAGCTCCCCTGCTTCTGGAACGTGCAGCTCTCTGATCACACCCGTTCAGAGCAGTGCTACACTGAGGTCTCAGATCTCAAGGTGGGTTTGCTGCCTTTGGGACTGGGAAGGTCCTGAAGGTCTGGGGGAGTCAGCTTGGCTGATGAGAGGGCTTGGGGAGTGCTGAGCACTGCTGACTTTCCCTCCATGGGGTGACACACCACCGCCCTCAGGTGATCCACTGGAACTCGCCCAAGAAGCTGCGGGTGAAGAACAAGCACGTGGAGTTCTTCCGCAACCTCTACCTGACCTTCTTGGAGTACGACGGGAACCTGCTGCGTCGGGAGCTCTTCGGCTGTGCCAGTCTCCCCAGCCCGCCTAGCAACCAGGTGACAGCAGTTGCGACTCTGTCCCCAACACCAGAGCATGGGGCGGGCAGAGACCCCATGCAGCTGCCCCAGCTCTCCATGGGGCTCCTGCTCTGCCTCACCTTCGTGGCATTGCAGCTGCAGCAGGCGCTGGAAGAGTTGGACGAGGATGATCCCTGCTACGATTTCCGCCGGCAGCACCTCACACAGCACCGCATCCACCTCTTCTTCCTGCAGTACGAGTTCCTGGCCCTTCCCAACCCCACCGATGTCACCCTCGTAGCCCAGCTCTCCATGGACAGGTACTTGCTGGTGGGGCTGGTGGGAGGTCAGATCCTACCTCCCCTCCTTTGGGGAGGCTCCACAGCTCAGGTGCTACCAGGGATCTCAAAATAGAGGTTTCTTACCCTCATGCTGCACCCCATGCTGGGAGCGGCAATGCCTTCTGCTCCCCCCTGCACTGGGCTTGGCTCCCTGGCAGGCACCCGGTTCTGGTCTGGGTCTCCTGCTTACACAGTGCCCTCTGCATCACAGGTTACAGATGTTGGAGGCCATCTGCAAACACTGGGCGGGCCCCATCAGCCTGGCGCTGTACATGTCGGATGCGGAGGCTCAGCAGTTCCTGCGCTACGCCCAGGCCTCGGAGGTGCTGAGCACCCGCCGCAACGTCGCCTACCACATCGTCTACAAGGAGGGGCAGTTCTACCCCATCAACCTCCTGCGCAACGTGGCCTTGGCCAATACGCAGACGCCATACGTCTTTCTGACGGACATTGACTTCCTGCCTATGTATGGCCTCTACGATTACCTCAGGTAAGGCTTTCTATTGCTCAGTCTGACAGGCTCCCCAGGCACCGAGGTTTGTGGGCAATGCCCTGGGCAGCAGTTCTTAACATGTGGAAACTGCTTCCTCTGTGTTCCACCTTGGCATCTGGCCCTTGGTTTCGTTAGACACCAGCAGAAGAGGATGCAGCCATGGCTGCGAGGGCTGCGCTGTTCCTCCTGCCCCTGCGTGGCATCACCATGAAGTGTCTAAACCCATTAATACCCTTCTGGGCAGGCTGGAGGGGCTGGGGAAGGAAGCTGTGGCCATGGCTCACAGCCAGGGAAATCTCATACCCTTCCTACCACCATAGGAACTCCATCCAGCAGCTGGAGCTGCCCCAGAGGAAGGCAGCTCTCATCGTGCCGGCATTTGAGACCCTGCACTACCGCTTGACCTTTCCCAAATCCAAAGCAGAGCTGCTCTCCATGCTGGACATGGGCTCCCTCTACACCTTCAGGTAGGGACTGTAGCTGTCCAGCTGTCACATGGGGCCATCACAAGCAGCAGGAGCCTCTTTTGTACCCTTGGGTTTGTGGGGCAGCTGGCTCAGAGGATGCCCTGTGTCCTCTGTCTTGTCTCAGGGACCTTCCAGCTTTCTTTCCCCGGTCTCTCATTTCCATCTCTTCCTGTAGGTACCACGTGTGGCCAAAAGGCCACGCCCCAACTGACTATGCCAAGTGGCGGACAGCCACCGTACCGTACCGTGTGGCATGGCAGCCAGACTTCGAGCCTTACGTTGTAGTGGGGCGAGACTGCCCCAGGTACGATCAGAGGTTTGTGGGCTTCGGCTGGAACAAAGTGTCCCACATCATGGAGCTGGATGCGCAGGTGGGTGAGGGGCTGCTTTTGGCATCAGGGAGGTGCTGAGTGCTGGGGGGGGTCATGGCCAGGCAGTGACGTGTTGGCCCCACCAAGCCAATGCTGACAGTAAGGGCTGCTGCTCTGTCCCCAGGAGTATGAGCTGCTGGTCCTGCCTAACGCCTTCATGATTCACATGCCCCACGCCCCCAGCTTTGACATCTCCAAGTTTCGCCTGAGCGCTGGGTACCGGGGCTGCCTCCAGACGCTGCGGGAGGAGTTCCACCAGGACCTGTCACGGCGCTACGGGGCTGCCGCGCTCAAATACCTCACCGCCGAGAGAAGCCTGTGACAACCCGGGGACAGCGGGTGCAGGGTGCTAGCAGCACGCTGGAGAAGGGAGGGCGTGGGGCCTCCCTCCTGCCCTGGCCCATCACTGCAGCCTGGCCCAAGGGAACCGACCTCTCAGCACAGTCTCTCCAGCCCAGCCAAGGGATGCCCATAGATCAGATGGAAGACACCAGCTGTGAGAGCAGGCAGTGCCTGCAGGTCAAGCTGCTACGGTGTGGCCAAGGGTCTTTTTGGAGCAACAGCAGCAGCATTCCTGTTACAGGGGAACCTTCCCATTCCAGGGGGACAAGGTCTCCTCCCTCCCCTGTTTTAGCAGATGTGGTCAGCCTTCATTAGCTCACCTCACCTTGAGGCCTGGCACCTCTTGAGGCCCTTACCCTGCTCTGCCTCTGCTCTCTGGTCCCAGGTCCCAGTCCTCTGCACACCCATCTGGGGCTTTGATGAGTGGGAGACAAGGATGTAGAGCATCCTTTTGCATCCTTTGTGGCACAGGCTCAGGTCCAACAGCCTGGGAAGTGGACTAGTTAATGGTGAAATATAGTTACTCCCCATCTGTATGGATGCAAAGTGTCGAGTGGGGTTGGCCCAGCACTGGTGTGGGAGAGGAGCTGCCAGAGCAGGACAGGCTGTCTGCTGTCCCCAGCAGTGGGTGACCAGAGCAGGCCTGCGCCTGCACCTCTTAGCTGAAAGCAGCCCTGCGGGTGATGGGCACTATCCTGGGGCTGGCAGTGCCCCGCAGGGCAGGGCTGCGAACCATCACAACGGGCAAAGCGGCAGCTTCGTGGGCCAGCGTGTGCTTGGAGAAGTTCCTGGCAGAGGACCCCCCTGCTTCTCCTCTGCTCTTGGCGGCACAGACGCTGCCATTGACAATCAGGGATGTGGTTGACACTGGACAAGACCGTAGCTGAGCACTGTGGCAGGATCCCCGTGCTGGGAGCAGCTTGGCCGGGCACTGTTCCACTGCTGACACACACTGGAGTACCGAGGATGCATCACTTTCCTCATGCTATTTAAATTATTTAATACTTTTCTTGTAAGAATTAAACGATTAGGGTGTCTGGGGTTTTTTTGGGTTTTTTTAATCCTTTCTTCCTCCCGGATGATTTTGCTGGTGGCCCTGGAGGCTCTCCAGGCCAGTTGCTGCTGCAGTCTCTGCTGTTCTGTCCTTAGCGATACTCTGGGCTGCAAGAGCCAGCTCTGTGCAGGTGTGAGGATTTCCGTCCACGGTGGGAGCGGCCAGGAGGAGCCATACAAACCGCGGCACATGGAAAGGACACAAGCACCTCTTGCTTATTCTCTCTTTTTAATTTAATTTTTAAATTAAAGCTTTTTTATTCTTTTTCACATCCTTGTTAGAACTGCCTGGTTATTACTTTCTTCTGCTGTGAGCCTGCATGTGTCCCCTGGAGGCAAAGCAGCAGGAGAGAAGTGCAGTAGTCTGAGCTTCAGCTGGGGAAAGCATCACTGGGTTCGCTCTGTGTTTTGAAGCCTTTTCCCTTTCTGGCTGGCACAGTGGGAAGGGTTGGGAGCAGGGAGCAACAGCAGGCAAAAGAATTGCCCATGTCACCAAGGGGCAGGCGCGCTGGTCCCTTGCCAGCTCAGAAGCGGCTGGTGATCACTGACTGTGGTGGGATCAACTCTGCCAGTTGGGAGACCAGGTACCACCTTTCAAACAAAGCCTGGGGGCTTCATCACTGAGGGATGTAGTCTGATTAATCGCACCCAAGTAGATGGCTGGCTCTTGGGCCATAGGAGCTGCCAGCCTTGCACTGGCATAGGGGAGTGGGGTGGGTGGTAGGAGCAAGTTCAGGAAAGGGCTGGGAAGACCTGGGCGATCATGGAGCCAGGTGCAGTTCCACCTGACCAGCCCCGAGCAGACAGCCTTTGTTTAGCAGCACCAAAGCTCACCAACAGCACTCTTCTGCTGCACTGAGCCACAAGACAGGTTTAGATCAGATCTAGAAAGTAGTTAAGCCTGCTCTCTGCTAGAGATGTGGTGATGGAGCAGTGCCGGGACAGGGCAGGTTTCTTCTGGGTGTTCCTTTGATGGTGAGGTGGCTACAGAAAAGTTGTCTCTGCAGGTTTTCTTGGAAGGTCTGCTGCTATGCGGGCAGCAGGAGGACTGTGCTCCATCTTTTTCAGACAATTTTTATCAGCCCAGCCAGTCCTTAGCCCAGAATGGGCCTACCAGCTGTAGGTACTTGGAGTAAGCCCAGTTCAGTTTTGGTATCCGTGTGCCCTCTGCCGGGCAGCATCAGCTGGAGGCAACCACTAAGTCAGCCCGTGAAGGTCTTCTTAATCAAGCACAATCCCTTTTAGAGCTAAAATTAATTTCTACGAAGGCAGCAGCCGTCTTCCTGCCAAGACAGCAAGCCTCAAGCCAGAGCGTGCCGCAGCCATCACACAGAGCCGCGTTCAGAAACCCCTCTGGGGCTGGGAGATGTTCTATGCCACCGCGCCTGTGCCTGTGGGAACTCTTGTCCCCACCTGGTACATACGGCTAAGGAGACAAGAGGTTTTATTGTGTTTTATTTAGTAAAATGTTAAAATAAATAAATACAAATTGATCAGATGCTCTGTACCCCCTCCCCGCCAACTTTAATTTGCTAAAGTCTAAACACATTTGTACCAAAACTGAAACCACAAGGGACTTGGAAGGCAGCAAAGAGACTGCAGATCACTATGAACATCAGGCTAAAAAAAATAGAGATATTTAAAAAAACCCAAACCAGCTCACGAGTCAGTGTTCTCATTATGTGATTCTGTGACAACAGAGCAGTACCGGTCAGAAAGGGCATTTTACACCAGGGCCTGCTAGGATGGGAGATAGGTGGGGAGGAGGGCAGCACAGGCAGCACCAGCTCACAGAGGACAGAGCTGTGGCTTTGCTGTGCAGAAACCTGGCCAGAAGAGAAGCTGCCACCATCCCCTTGCAGCACCAGGCCCGCAGCCATGGGGGCCGTGCTGCCAGAACTGGGGGTTGTTAACCAAAGCCATCTGGAGAAGTTGGGTGAACCAGAGAGCTCAGACACGGTACTCTTCAGTGTCAGCTCCTGGTCCGACCCCAAGCCAGGACTCCCCACTTTACATCTTGGATAATTTCAGGTGAAATGCTTGGGGGGGGGGGGGGGCCTTACGGGGGGAAGCACAGCATGTAGGCAGGGCTGGGGGATCCACAAGTTTGCTCGACTTGCGCCCCCCAGACACTCCG
>WTSP01006451.1:39496-58255 GCA_025331215.1 Actenoides lindsayi | reverse complement strand
GAGGGTGGTAGAACAGTGGAATAGGCTCCCCAGGGAGGTGGTTGAGGCCCCATCCCTGGAGATATTCAAGGTGAGGTAGGGCAAGGCTCTGAGCAGCCTGGTCTAGTTGAGGGTGTCCCTGCTCAGTGCAGGGGGGCTGCACTAGATGACCTTCAGAGGTCCCTTCCAGCCCTGGCCATTCTGTGATTCTAAGTGACAAGTGGTAGGGCAAGAAGAAGTGGCCTCAAATTGTACTGGGGAGGTTGAGATGGATATTAGGAAAAGTTTCTTGACAGGAAGTATTATAAAATGGTGGGCCAGGCTGCCCAGGGAGCTGGTGGAGTCACCATCCCTGGAGGTGTTTAAGAGACACACAGATGTGGTGCTGGGGGACATGGTTTAGTGGTGGGCTTGGCAGTGCTGGGTTAGTGGTTGGACTCAATGATCTTAAAGGTCTCTTCAACCAAAATGATTCAATAATTTTATATTGTTAGACAATGCATTGTACGAACAATTTTCCTCTGATTCTCCACTCAGAATTCTGTGTGTGGTGGGACGTGAGCTAGCTTTCAGACAACATGACCAACAGTTTAATGCTTACAGAAAATGAGAGCAGACTGTAGAGTTGTTTTATTCAAGTTTAAACCAAGTTGCTTATAGGGACTAAGAAAAAAGAGCTTTACAAAAGCTGTATCCCTGGCACGTAGCTGAAGCAGGTTTGTTCAGCAGCATTGACATCTGAGGCCCTTCCTTTTGCAGCAGGGCAATTCCCCTGTCGCACGTCAGCATTTGGAGGCCTGTTTCCCCCATTCCCTTCTCGCTGTTGTGGGAACCTACTTCTCGTTCATCGTAGCTGCTTCACTCCTTTTGCTTTTCTGGCAGCCCTCCTGCAGCCTAAAACCTGCTGTATCATGTCTTAGTCACCTGCTTGGGTCCCTGCTGATCACATTTAAGTATCTTAAAACCTGGGTTGGAGGTCTGAAGGAAAAGTGTTGACAGAGGTAATGTGGAGGGGGAACTGTTACCCTGGGCTTAATAGGAAATCCATTTGACTGCCAAAGGGAGCTTGGTACAGAGGCTTACAGAATGAGTGTGATTACCTCTGTCAGACTCTGGGAGTGTGTGTAAAGCATTTTTGAGGAGTGATCTAAGAACAGTCTCTGACTTTTTGAAATGCCTCAATATTGACAACCCAGATTATAAACTCATCAGTTTCCCCTCTGCTGCACAGTTTCTAGTTGATAGAAACTACTTTCAGGGCTTACCAACTTTTTCTCTTTTTTTCTCCTTTTAGTTTTTTGCAACATTTTTTTCAATTGTTTGTTTTTATTAAACCAAGAATCTCACCTAGATAATGCTGGTCAGTACAAAATGGTTCTTCACAGATGTTGCTTTATTAGGTCCCACATGGGCTAAGCAATGGTTAGCAAAGTAACCTTTGGTTTCTTTGGAGTGCATGTGCTCCTGTGTCCTATTCTCATTGCCATTCTGAAGGAACAGAATCTTCTTCCAGGAACCTGAAGTTTCTCACAGTTTAAAGCAGTTGCAAGTAAATCCACAGTAAAAAAATTCTATAATTAAAATAATAAAATTGCAAGGCTTTTTGAGAGACTTAATAGAAATGAAAAGGAAAACCACGTGTACTCTATTGTAGACAAACTGCGTAGAAACAACCCTGGGTCTCAAGGTTGGATTTCTGGAAAGAAATCTAGAAACTTTAGCTTCTTTAGTATTCCAAATGCATCTCTGGTAGTTAATCAGATTAAAGTCTTTATTCACCTGAGTGTTTCCTTGACTCAGAGAGGAAGGAGTTTTAACACAGCTTTTGATAGTGTGTCAGCTGCCTAATCCTGTTTTGGAAATGCTGATACTGCTTCGTATAGCCAGGTATGATGATTACTTGCTTCTAAAATAAACAGAAGCAGCTAATGATTGCTTTGGTGGTTAGCTGAACTCTAAACAAGATGTTAATCTGCTGTGACACAGAAATTCTGCTCTTTCCTGTTGAGCTGTGCAACATTCATATGCCAGCTTTAGTTCATCTCCATGTTTAATTTGTACAGAGAAAAATGAAATAGATGCATGCAGCACATGGGCTCTTAAGAGCTGAACTTAGTAAGATGCACACATACCCCACACTACCCTCGAGCTCTTTATTCCTCCAGACATGATCAAAGGTTTCTCAAAGTATTGTGCCTAACACAATTCTCCCATGAAGATTTCTCCTCTACCACAACTTGGAGCTCACCAGGGATAAATGAGTCTCTTGGTGCAAGTGCTGTACTTAGCAGCACTAGGGACAGATAGCTTTGCTCTGATCTCCTCACTGTCACGTGTCACTTCCTGACAGTCACCTACCTTTTGGCTTTTCTGGATCCTCATGAAGATGAACTTCCTTCTTGAAGAAGGATTAAGTACTATTTTACCCCCAAGAGGTGTCTGTGTACCAATTCTGTGTCCAGCAGGGGTAGTCAAGATGTTTACTTGGGGATTTCCGATGGGGCTGGGGCAGGGGGGAAGCTGGCTACTTCCAAAAAGCAGAATTCCCCTGGAAATTGTGTGTTTATGCTGGAAGTGTTCGAGTGCACTACTGACTGACAGACATGATTGGCAGAATCTGAATGTATGTACCAGGTTCTTTCCCCTTCCCCTCTCCACATGTAAATACTGTCCCCGTGATCTCTGGTTTTCTGGTGGTGTCACCAGCTTGCCCTGTTGAACCAGAATGTTCACCTACCTTGCCAGGTACCCTCTGCTCTTTCACTTTGTTCCCCTGCCATCTGTCTTTTCTCTAATACTCTGTTCCTGGAGTTACCATTTCTTCTGTCTGCAGCAGTGAGTCCTTTAAAAATACAAACCCCTTCTTTTCTGTTGGGGTTTTGTGTATGTGTTAAATGATTTATGTCTCAGTTGTTAGGAGAAGACATCAGTAACTTGCTAGGTGATTTATGTCTCGGTTGTATTGGTTAGGAGAAGACATCAGTAACTTGCTGGAAGTACAACAGGAACTGCTCATGCAAGTGCTAGTATAGATTGGGACTTGTCATACTTCTTCTTTCATAAATCTTCAACTTGCTTATTAAAAATTCCAAAAGGTCTGCCAAATGTGACTACTGAGTGACTACCAGGTTTTTTTCTCTTTCCTCTTCCAATCCAGAACTTGTCCCTCTGTACAGCAGCTCTAATGTACATCCTGAGCAGAGACCGTTTGAACATGGATTTAGACAGAGCGAGTCTAGACCTGATGATACGGCTCTTGGAATTGGAGCAAGATGCTTCTTCTGCCAAGCTGCTCAATGAGAAAGACATGAATAAAATCAAGGAGAAAATTCGGAGGCTGTGTGAAACTGTTCATAACAAACATCTTGATCTTGAAAACATCACGGTGGGTATCATGCTTTTATGTGAAAGCGTTGGCAGGAATGGAATGCTTAATAAAATGGAACTTGTAAGCACTTGGGATTCGTGATGCTTTGTCTCACTTCTGTGTATGTATGACTGCATTACAAGTGTTTTCTTCCTTAAATTTGAAATTTTGTTTCTAAAAGGCTGTTAGCAAGGTAAAGTTACGATGTTCTTCAGCTTTCTGATTCACCATTTGCTCCTGCGAAGATTAGTTAAAGGTAGCAATAAGAAAAACAAGTAATGTTTCAAATAACCATGTTAACCATGTTTAGATCGACTCTGTTTCTTTGCCTACATTTTATATATGCATTTGCAAACAATAGGGGCTCATATATGTCAGTTAAGGGTATTGTGTGTTAAATGGCAAATATGGTGCACGTTCTCCCGTTAAAAACAAAGAAAGCTGTCCCAGAGAAACTGATTTCTCTCTGCCCAAAGTGTGGTGGCAGATCTGTTGAATGCCATAACTGTGTGGGTTATTTTTCCTTTCTGTCTCGAGCATACTTGGGTTTTATGAAGGTATCTTCAGCTGCAACAGAGTGAACTGGTTTTGTTTTAAAAGAAGTTTGGCCCTAGTTTGATGATAGAACCAAGCTAGCTTCAAAAATAAAGCGTAAGTTGCAAGTCTCTTTTAAAGAGTATGCTTAAAGAATTGGTGACAGATTGACTATATGAGTGGTCATCGGTGGCAGAAATGAGTCACGTGGTTTTTGCGTTCACCATATTTCAGTGTAACAGATGTAAGTATGACCTTAACTTTTGAACGTCTTGTAATACGTTCTTTTAATATTTTAAAGATTCCTAGCAGGTTTTTGCCATTTTTCATGTACCACTTACACCTGAAAGGAGAAGCTTCTGATTTATTGTTTCTGAAGTGAATTTTTAGAGCTTTATCTCTGCAAGTGATGTTTAAACTCCTGCCAGTAATCTGCAGTAAAGATGGTATTCCATCTTAGGTTAGATCAAAAGATGATATGCCTTGTTGAGCTGCCTTTTTTTGGTGGTGTTTGGGTTTTTGTGGGTTTTTTTTGGGTTTTTTTGTTGGTTTGTTTTTAGTTTTTATTACTTTTTTTTTTTCAGTTTAGGAATGGTTTTATTTGGTTTGGATTTTTTTCCCCAAATGCTAGCTGTGGAACCAATAGCTGAATTGGTGTGAAAAGTTAGTATTAGGTAGCAGTAGAAAGAGCTGAGTTTTGTGGGACAAAGATAATATTGATGACATCATTCTTAACTTCAGTAATCAGTTTGTGGTGACAAAGGAGAATTGTTTCAGAATTTCAGTTCTAGTCTAGTCTCCTACAGGTCTATGGAACATGTAGGGAGGGACTTCATATGAATTTTCTGACCTTTGAAATCTGCAATAGGAGGAATGAATTTGAGATTATTTTCTCTCCACATTCAGCTTACTCTCTGAATTCACATGCTGCAATCTGAAGATACCAACTCAGAATGACATTTGTTCTCTAAATGGCGATCAGCTAGGAATTGGTACAATCAGTGTCTTATTTCAGTGCTGGTTTGGCACTGAATGCAGCTCATGTAGCTCACTCTGTCAGTACCAGGATCTTTTTTGCTCAATAAAATGTGAGGCCGCTCCCTTTAGTAAGCATCAACCAGCTGGTAGAGGTTCCTCACTGCTAAAGCATCCAGCCACACAGAAACCTGCTGGAGCTTTTCTCTTACTCAAAATCTGAGCTAGCCTGGTGGGTTTTAACTGTAACTCTGTTCTTGTGTTTTCTTAGGCGTGAGTTTTAAAGAGAGAGGATATGTTAAAAGGGATTCTGACCTGCAAGGAAGTTGTTCATGGGTAATACTATCGCAGGCCATCAGTTACAGATGTTGTTTGGGTTGGGTTTTTTTTCCTGTTTCTTAAAATTACCTCGAGCTGTTTTTCTAGATGCATTGAATACAACAGTACTGCACCATCTAGAAGCAGAGACTGTCGTGTTTAGAGAGTATATGCAAGCCAAATGAGATTATTGGGTTCTCTTCCAATTTATGATAGCAGCAGTGTTGAGACAATAATGAACTTCCTGTGTAGAAGATCAAGTTGGTAACTCCAGTTTGTGCCTAACCAGTTACACCTTCAGTTGCTTGGGTTTTTTTGATGTTACACAGATCAAACAAAGATGCTCAATACTGCCTCTTTCCACAGAAAATGTTGTTTGTAGGACTGGCTAGAAGTTAGTTGGGATTCATTTTTGAGTACTCAAACAGGTATTTAAAGGATTCTATTTTCCAAACTGCTGTGAACATTAAAAATGTAAACCCAAAAATTGAAAAGGAGTTCTCCGCAAGTTGAATTTGTTCCAGGTGGGGTTTTTTTTTTCTGGCTTACAAGAAGATAAAACCTGAAGAGCTTAGCCTTCATGTTAGCAAGTGGCACTTGCCTGGCAGTGAGCAGAGGCCTCTCTAGCTGATATTTGCAGTTAGCTCCTCTCTCTTGCATCATAATGAAAACCTTCAGAAGTGTCTTCTCTTTTCAGTTGGTGAAAGAGGTTATTTTACTTTTCACTCTCAGCATAAGGCTGAAAGATAAAGGGAACCATTTTTAGACCTTTGGTGTTAAAAATTCATAGTAATTGACATAAAAATTGGGTAGAACTGATTACTTTCCTCAACAGCAAAAGGGTTACATGGTTTGAATCATCTTTATTAAAAAATTGAAAATTGTGTTCTTATGTCCAGTGCTATAAATACCAAATTATATTCTCCTGGAGTTTTTTTGAAGTCTTAATACCCTTTGGCAGAACACTAAGCACCATATTTTCCATATTGTGTGGACTTGGAGCTTCCATGGTAAAGAAAGGTATTTAGGAAGTTAACTAATCTCGTGAAGCTGGTAAGATCTCGAAGGAGTAAACACCTTCTTAGTAAGCTTCTATCAATCAGGTTTAGATTAGGCATGATTCCACATACCCATGTGAAAATATTTTCAAGCTCAGGCTATAGAAGTGAAAGGAACCAGGTTTAGAGAGCTAGGGATCTGTCCAACTGCTGTCTCCAGGTTCTCTCCCCTCCTCCCTCACACGCTGTCTCATTGGGTGGCCTCAGGAGGGAGGTTCTCCATCCATTGCTAAGAATATCCTCCTATCCTTTAGCATTATGTTTTTAACTTAAGGTTTTTAAAAGCTTGAGGTTTTGGATCTTGTACGTCCCGGTGATGAAATGAGAACACTGTAACCAAGTGTAGTTGGTTTCCCTCCTGGGGGAGGACTTTTCGAGGGGCTGCTGGCAATTAAAGGGGGTTCCCAGGTGCTGAAACTGCTGCGGGACTACTGGCAGCTTTGTTCCCTCTGCGATGGGGAATTGAGAGACTGCTGGCCTGGAGAGGAGTGACCTGGGATAGGTGTGCTGCTGCTTGCATTCTCCTGTCCCACACAACATGCTCAGGGCCTGAGGACACTTCCCTTTACATTGGGAGATGGCTGTTGCTAAGTCTGTGTTCAGCAGTGCCAGTGTGCTGCAGAGCGTGCTCCACACAAATCCAACTAACTGATTTCAGGTGGTAATTTGTTTTTATCAAGGCTAATCTTCAACTTTCTTTTCCTCCCTGGATAGAAGTGCTTTGAAAACAAGGAAAGGAGCTGAAGGTGTTAGGGGGGGCTCATACAATTTGTAACTTGATTTTCCAAGACAAATGGGTGTTCACTCAAGCCTGGTGAGTGCTGTTACTACCAGGAGGTGCTGAGGTTTGAACTTGGATCCTGGAATGTGCTGCACAGCCCTCCTTGCTTACAAATCAGGGAGGAAGACAACTTGAGTAGTTAGAATCAGTTGGCTCGAATGAGATCTGTGGCTTTTTCTCTGACCTTGCCTTGTTGTCTTTATGTACCGTATCTGAGATGATTAACCTTATAGTAGTCCACATTTGCCTGGGAGTTTTCCAGGTGTTAAGGAATTCTGTCCTGGTCACTTTTGTATAGGTGCAAATTGATAAGTATATTTGTTTTATGATTCATATTTGCCTTTTATTAGAGATTAATATTGCCTTTTATTTGAGGCCTTTGGAAAAACAAGTTACAGTCTTGACTTTATACGGGTTGTTAGCTTTGATTAAAAACATCACAGGATATTAACTAAGGTAGTCACCTAAAATCTTCAGTTGCAATTTGCAGAGAATAAACTTATCTTTGCCGTTGATGAATTTTTATATGTATTCCTCTTTAAAAAAATGAATCAGTAAATACAGTAAGATTTTCCTACAGTGTTTTAGTTTAATTGCTACCTTCACATAAACCCCACAAAATACCTACATTAGAATCAAATGTATTCCACAGGCAACAGAGCCAGTGTATCTGGGAGACAGAGAAGCAGTGTTCACTCTGGCTTTTCTGGGTTTTTTCTTGCCTGGCTGATTTGTCCATTTCCTTCCTCCACTTGTTTCTTTCGGTAACAAGAGAAACAGATGAAAGGGGGCTGCTTAGGATTTCTAAGCTATCAATAAAATCAAGAAGAAGTTAAAAATGCAAAGGACCTTTTTACCAGTTCCGAGTCATTTTTTCTTTATTTCTTTCCTTTAAAGGTGCCTGTATTTTTCAGTCTGTTCTTGCTCCCTCTGGTGGCTTCTTCTACTCTGAACCTATAACTTGTTCTTACGGATTTTTACGTGACCAGTATTTTGATGATTTGACATATTTGCTATAGCTGCATATGATGATTTCACTAATTCTGGGACCTGACTCTTTCAGACTGGGCATTTGGCAATGGAGACACTACTGTCTCTCACCTCAAAACGAGCTGGAGACTGGTTTAAAGAAGAACTGCGACTTCTAGGTGGTCTGGATCATATTGTAGATAAAGGTACATTGGAAATACTTCTTTGACACTGTGAAAAATTAGTGACTCTTACTAAGAAGTTTGCTTCTCTCAATGTTCACTTTCTGTGGTTAGAAATACAAACATGATGTATTTTTCACAGCAATGTTTAAAGTACATAATTGGGAAATATTAGTGACTTTAATCTCTTGCATGTGGGATTGAATGTGGTTGTAAGGTTAAACAGAATGTATAATGTGGCATATAATGTGCAAGATTAAAAATGTTTTGAGCCTAAACATAACACAGATTACTGTGTTACATATCTCTGTGCAACACAAGTTCAGCATGCTTGATTCTAGAGTCAAATCTCCTTTACAGTGTTCTAGAATTATTTTTAGGCCTAATATTTTTAAGTAAATATCCCAGAGGAAGTCAGCTCTTCAAGAAGAAATGCTGGGGGGTTTGTTTCCATTTTTAAAAAGATCTGTCCTGGATATGGTTTTTGGATAAGTATCTCACAGATAAGAAAAGGGACATTTCTAAACTGAGTTCTTAAGCTGAATAAAGCTTGGTCTCAAGTAAGCAAAGGGTGGACAAAGAAAGGATTGAAGAGACAAAAGATTTCAACTTGCAGTTTCAGACTTGTAAAGTGAGGGGAGAGTATGCGTGCTGCATCTTACTTCTCACGTACAACACAGTGCATCACAGTTTAGGAACACAGCCATGTGCTGTGTACATGCTGTGCACAAGCTCTCCCTTGTCAGTAGAAAATAAAATACACAGATAGGCAACAAACCTCAGAGTCCAAAATCGTACAGTGGTGTTGGGGTTTTTTTATTTACTTGGAGAAATGAAAAGTTTTGGAATGTTGATCGTGTCTTTGTGATTGTTTCCTGTTATTAGGGCTTCATAAAGTATTAAACAAAGTTGATAGCAACTCTGAGTCGCTAGTTTGTTTGTACTCCTGCGTTTTGAAGAACCTCGTACTGATAATGGAAATCAACTTCTTTTTCTCGTTTAGTTAAAGAATGTGTGGATCACCTAAGCAGTGATGAAAATGAAGAGAAATTGGTTGCTTCGTTATGGGGTGCAGAAAGATGTTTACGGGTCTTGGAAAGTGTGAGTATGAGCAGATGCTTGGCATTCCTAGAAACTGCTTTTGCTCAGCCAGCCCTTTCCAGTGTTGCGTTCTTTTAATGTATAGTTACATAATAACAACACTGTAATGTTGGTTAGTTTATTTATACAATACTAATTTTATGATGTTTGAGTGTTCCTGGAATGTTTGTTTAAAATTTTCTTTTAGCATTGTGTATCTACATACAATGTTGCACGTTTATTTTTGGTGAGAATAACTGAATATAGCATAATGGGGTTTTTCTCAAGTTCTTACCAAAAGTTGCTGTTTATGGATGCTCTTGGCTTTGAGGCACGAGTTTCAGTGCTCTAGTGTGTCTAGCAATACCACCTGATTACAGAAGCAGCATTTTCTTAGAAGGAATAAATTGATGTGTATTTTAAGAATTGGTACTGTCAAAGCTCAGCTGGTTGTGCGCTGAAAGAGAAGACTGCCCCGAGTGTCAAACTAGCCCTGTAATCAGTTGAACTTGTACATTGAGATGGCAGATATTTTTTGATGAGAACTTTGAGCAGAATTAAAATACATAATACTTTTGTAATTGACAGAAATCCTGAGCATATGTTTCCCTACAATGCCTCGTTCTGCTGAGTTTCCTATTTGTTACTAGCGTTGCTCTCGTTTTTATTGTGATCCAGCAAGCGAGCAGAAGAGGCTGCAATGTTTTAGCAGTACATCTCCACAAATAAGAAAGCAGCATTTGTGTCCAGAGTATAGGTCTGAATCTTAACGAACACCTTAAACCCAAGTTAGAGGGCAAACAGCTACAGTGGTAACTTGTTTTCTTTGCTAAAATAGAAGAACAGACTCAAACATAGTGTAGAAGTAAGCTAAAAACTGAGAAAGGTGGACAATTGCTCAAGGACTCATTTAAGAGTGCCTGCTTAAAAATTAGTGGCACCTAGCTCTTTACTTGCCTTCTGAACAGGGAGAAATTTTTCAGGTCCCAGTTTTGCTTTATAAATAGATGTTAGATGGAATAGATAGATTGAGAGATTCGTCAGTGTATCACAAAATTACAATCTATGTAATCTATTTTCTCTTTCAGAAAAGGTAGATGGCATTGCCAAGCAGCAGTAGATGAGCCTTGTTTAGTGGTAGAATATTCACATTTAAACTTAAGGGTGGTTTGTGATGTAGGAAGATCCTTGGGAACTTGGGAGAGACAACAAAAAACACACCAAATCATGTAAATTTGAGAGGAATTTCTGCTGTTTCTGAAAATTGATTCAGAATTTCAGTCAAGGGAATCAAGGAAAAAATGGATTTTGATGGTTGTATGCATGATAAGGTCTCAGAAGCAGAGCTTAGGTAACGTTACGTATGTTACTGTATTCTGGGTTATGGCTTTTATGTATATTGACATACACACACATACATACATACTTGGGATACTGTAGTTCCAGGATATAGGTTCACAGTTCTGCTGTGGCAGAATTCTGCCACACAGTTTCTGTACTTACTGTATCAGGGAAGATATTATCAATGCCACAATATTGTGTCATTCAATACAAGATGAAAACTCCAAGGAAATATTGGTTGAAGTGAAAAGTTTACACTCAAAAGTGAAAGTTTACTCTGGTTAACAACCAAGAAATGTGGAACTGAATAAAGTGGCATGATAGTGTAAATGCTTCTCTTTCAAGGAAAACCCTCCCATGTTTAATATGACTTTCTCCTTCTCTTTTTAGGTAACTGTGCATAATCCAGAAAATCAGAGCTATCTGATAGCTTACAAAGACTCTCAACTCATAGTTTCCTCAGCTAAGTAAGCTGTAACCAAAAGACATTTTTGCAAATCACTGCATATGATAGGGAAAAAAAGATAAACAATTGTTATATAGAAATTGTTATATATGTATATAATTGTTATATGTGTAATTGTTATATATTGTTATATATAAAAGATAACAGTTGTTATACCAGAAGGTTCTAGGGGGAAAATCCCACAGTTCCCACTGTTGGTTTTCATGAAGTAATGCTAAAGTGAATTTAGATGAGAGCATGGGTAACTGTCTGAGTACTACCAATATGTAGAGCTGCTGCTGTTGGTTCTGTAGAAGCTGCAAACTGTGGATTCAGCTCCTTGTGTACCAAGTTAATATGAACACAGAAGGAAGCAGTTGGGAAGCTACATTTATTTATTGCATTTTAATTATACTGAAGTGTTTACTGAAAAGGAGCAAAACAGGATTGCCAGTGTAAGTAAGAATTAAAATAGTGAAATTCTGTGTTTATCTGTTCTCCCTGGCAAAGACACTTACACAAACACCTCTGAAACATCTGTCAGTGTGGCTGAGGTCTCAGTTGACTGGCAGACATTGTATCCCTCTTATACTGCTTCTCATAACAGAACAAATTAAGCTGAAATTTTCACTCTGCAGACCTCATTGGAAGCATAATTTCATTGTTGTAGGTTAGATACTTTCCATATTTCTTTAAAATAAAAAAAACCCACAACCAAACAAAAACCCCGCAACCAAACCAAGTCCAAATCCCACAGTTTACTGTGATATTTCGACCAGCATACAGTTTTGACGTATTTACTTTTGTTTGTTGTTCGATTCAGTGTCGGTTTAACATCAAACTAAGGTCGTGCATTAGAACCATTCATGTGGCCCAGTACTATTATAAGATTGAGACTTTACTGCTAGGAAGCAGTAAATTGATTTGTTTCTTACTAGAAACAGCTCTGAGAATATTTAGGTAACACAATCAAAACAGTGGTGTGCCGTGATGGTCAGAGGGTAGGAGAGGCTGGCTTTGTAGAGAGGGCAGATGTCTTTTGTAAGACCACATGATGAAGCTGAAAAGAAAAAATAACTTTTGCTCCTGATAAAGCTGTAAGCCTTGCTGTAAGCTTTCTGCATTTTTGTTTTCACAATTTCAGTTGAGCTCATAAAAGATTTTAGAGGTAGTAAATTTACCTCTCCCTACAGACTGGGCATCTGGGCATCAGCAAAATTCTGCATAAGCTCTGTGTTTGAGGTTTTATTTCTTTGTGGAATGAGTATGAAGGTGGAACATCCTGTATGTTTTGGAAGTAATTTTTGTGCATCTTCTCCCTGCAGAGCACTGCAGCATTGTGAGGAGTTAATCCAGCGATATAATCGTGCTGAAGACAGTATCTGTTTACCAGACAATAAGCCTCTGCCTCACCAGAATGTAACCAACCATGTGGGTAAAGCAGTGGAAGACTGTATGAGGGCCATCATTGGTGTCTTGCTCAACCTGACAAATGATAATGGTAAAACAAACAGACATTTTGCATATTCTGTGTTAAAGCATCAGGTAGAATACAGCATAACCTCTGATGCTAATTACGTTTTTTTCCTCATACAGTGCAATAAAGCAGCAGTGAGTCATAGATGTTTGCTTTACAGTAATCAGTAATTTGTCTTTGCCAATTGGATGAGTAATTGCAAGTATTAAGTGTTAAGATGCATGCTTTGGCTACGAGAGTCCCATTGTCTGTAGGGCCAAAATGTTATCAGTCTGCTTGCAATTATGAAAAGGAATGTTTTCAAAATTCAGCCTCTAAACTTTCTGTTTACAGAATGGGGTAGTACAAAAACAGGTGAACAAGATGGTCTGATAGGCACAGCTATGAATTGTGTGCTTCAGGTTCCCAAGTTCCTACCTCAAGAACAGAGATTTGATATTCGGGTGCTGGTAAGATATTGTATTTGCTAAATTAACATGAAATGATTTGCCCCCTTCTTTGGCAGTTAACTACTCTGGTTCCAAATTAAGAAGCAGCCTCTACAGTTTTCATTGACCATCTCTATACTTAGTGAGGTACTATAAGTTTCTATAAGGATTTGGTGATTTTTTTGAGCTCTAACCATTTTCCCTGTGTTTGGTGGGAAAAAGTGCACTGCTAAGTGAAAAGAGGTTTAGGTAAATACATCTGCCTCAGATGTCCTTTCAGCTTCAGAAATACGCTGGATGTTATTGTTGGAGAATAAAGACTTGGTCAAATTTACCTCAGCTTATGTAAAATGTGCCTGTGTGGCCTAAATAGCAACAGTGCAACTGTGTATCTGATGGGTCTTTTAAGAATATAAGCTGAAGGTTGGATACCTGAATCCCTAATTAATACATAAAATCTCATCTTTAACAATGTTTTCATGTTCCCAATTGGAAAACCAGAGAGTCCCACATACAGTTCTAGTTTACAGGGATCTCAGTTTTGCCTCATATTTCTTTTTAATCTTGATCCCTCTGCCTATCAAACTGTTTCACAAAGGTGCATTAGTAAGTCATGTATACTTAGAAAGAGAAGGCCTAAAGATGACATTTATCTGGATAGATGTTTTTTTGCTAAATTATCCCTTTTTAATGTGTGTAATCCTGTATGACTCTCCAATTCTCGTAGGGATTGGGTCTGTTGATCAATCTGGTAGAGTACAGTGCACGGAATAGGCACTGTCTTGTCAACATGGAAACATCCTGTTCTTTTGACTCGTTCTGTACGGGAGAAGGAGATGACAGCCTAAAGATAACTGGACAGATTGATGCTGTTCAGGCTTTAGTGCAGGTAAGAAATGTGGTTTTCCTGTACTAGTTACCATTTCTCATTGGACTGTCGAGGGGGAAGGGAGAGCTCGGCAGCAAAGATTTGTCAGAATTGTTTTCTTTTTAGTATTTTGAGTAATACCCCAGCATAGTGGGGTAAGAAGGGTGCTGCTCACAACTTGACTTCTTTGCTACTGTCCATTAGAGAAAGAGGTTTCCTGGTAAAAGACAGGGGCACCATTATTACAGACATCCAGAGGCAGCTCTCGCGCTCCATAAAGCTTTCTGGTTCCTATACAGTTTATTTCTAGCTTTCTTGTTCCTAAATGATTTACTTCCAGTTTCTTTTTAAACCAGCTGTAAAAACCGTAAGCAACTTTTTCCTTACATACTGTTCTTCCATAGATGACTTTTTTTAAAGTGCCATCTTTTTGGTGGGCTTGCAACTTTAAAATAAAAAAAACAAACAACTGAGAATCATGCTTTATAAGAGCAGTAAAATATGGATGCAATGATTCTGTGTGTGAAACAGCACTCTTAAATGCTGTATACACTAACTTGTTTAAAAAGAAAAAAAAGCCACCAGTAATTTTGGTAAATGAGTTCCACCATGCAAACTAAAATAAAAGAACCAAAAGGAAATTGCAGCAGTTTTATTTCAATAGAGAGAATTTTATGGATGCTTTTAGCAGTGCTTCCATTTAACTATGTGAAAAACTGCTCAGCATCAGACAAAAAAAAATCAACAATAAAAATAATATTAAATATCTTAATATATACAGCTTGGCAAAGCAATATTTAAAACTACTGGTTGTATGGTTTGAGAAATAACCAATGTGCACAATAGGAGATTGCTGGTTCAGTCACATCCTTGATAAGTCATTTTAAATTACTCTTTTAATTTGTTTTTTTTTGTCATATTTGCAAGGGAAGAGTGAAGAGAGCAAAGAAGGGATAGGTGACATGAAAAGAAAATGAGGATTGGTAGAGAAAAAAACAGAGAGGAAAACATAGTAATTTTTAGTCTTCCAAGCTGTATCTCAAAGAAAATGATTAAACATTTACGCTGCCCAAGAGAAGTCTGCAGACTGGCTGAGCACTGGGGAGGGAGGCTTTTTTCCTAGAGCACAGCATTAGTATTGGGATAAAATACATTTGAAGAAGAAAAGGCTATTGTTAAGGAAAGTATCAGAAACTAAGCGTATTAAGTGGTGAATTTTGAAGAGGAAATAAACTTTCAAGTATGAATTAAGTGTGTTTAGGGTTTAATTTATAATAGAAATTCTCCTGAAATTTTCTCCACTAGCTATTTCTTGAGCGTGAGCGAGCGGCACAGTTGGCTGAGAGCCAGACAGATGAATTGATTAAAGAAGCTCCTACTGCTCAGCACGATAAGAGTGGGGAATGGCAAGAGACAAGTGGGGAGATACAGTGGGTCTCCACAGAAAAAACAGATAGTACTGAAGAGAAAGATAAGAAAGAAGAAGATGATGAAGAACTTGATCTCAATAAAGGTACATTGTGTGGTTGTGATGAGCTCAAAAAAGGCAAAGAACCCCGTGACTGCATAAATTTCCACCTTGGTCCTCTGCTGCCTATCTCCGTGCAGTCTCTTGGGCTGAGATTTTTCTCAGCCTATTGCCCAGGTGAAACTTTTAGAGATCCTAAGTAGGAGCAGTTGCTGAGCTGAAGCATGAGAAGTGGAAGAAGTTATGCTACTTATTATTTTCTTAACAGTAGCTTCTATCAGTTCCCTATAAGAAGAAAACAAAACAAACAAAACAACAGGAAAAAAAAGACCAAGAACTTTTTAGAAACATTCTGTGTAAGAAATATTCTGGAAGGGGTGGCTTTTAAACCTTTATCGTGTTCTTCTGAAACAGTCCTTGATAGTTACCTGCTTTAATTTTGTTTTTCAGGGTATCATGACCTGTTCTTGTTTCATGCTACTCCTACAGTTGGGTTTTTTCTCCCCTCCCTATTTGCATGTACATTTCTGTCCCCATCTCCTCTGTCTTGAGTTCTCTTCTCACTCCACCAGTTGTATCTCAGGTACCTGTGTAGTGCCTTGGTAGTTTGTTCCAGGAATGTGAGTATCTCTAAGCTGAGTTATGTAGTTTGTCTCTGGAAAATGTCAGGTCTGAAACATCAGACCCAAAACTATCATCTACTAGTATATATTACTTTGAGTAACTAATAGTATTACTTGTAATAGTGTTTTAATCTTCTAACAGTAGGTGCAGTATGTTACTTTCTCCAACCTTGCTTTATATTCTTTCTCCCTTTTGTAGCTCCATCCACTGGTGTCTGCAGCTAAAATACTGAGTCCTTAGCAAAAGGTGCTATGTCTGTTATCTTTAACACAATAAGCTTCTTTTGGTGGAAGTCTTACTGTTTATAGTATCACACACGAGTGTGCACAGTAAAATGGCAATTAATAAAATACTATATCATGCAATGTGTTGAAAGCAGATGGACACCGTTTCTCTGTTCCAGAATGTGCTGCTGAGTTAGTAAGTACAGAGTTTGTCTGATTCTGACCTCTGAAGTCTCAGTCCAAGAGCTCCTTTTGTTTGAGAAAAAAGAATTGTGAAAAGTGATAACGAAAGATTGTCTTTGAAGCAGTGAAAGTTACCAGCTACTCAGAGAATACAGCACGCTCAGTTGTCTCTCTTTACAGCTCTTCAGCATGCTGGAAAGCACATGGAAGACTGCATTGTGGCCTCCTACACAGCATTGCTTCTGGGCTGTCTCTGCCAAGAAAGTCCAGTAAGGGAAAAAGTTCATACCTTTCTCTTAGGTCCAGGACAGTTTTTAGTGAAGCAGTAATTTGTAGTTGCGAAATGGATTTGTTAGATTTGAGTCAAATGTGATCTAGGTCATTGATGAAGCTACACTAATGTATATGGTTTTGTGAGAAGTGGCCAGAGATGTTCCATCCAAAACACAGTTTTTGAACATCAGTAAGGTTATCAAAAACAGTTGGAATTGAACGTTCAGCCTCTTCCGCCTCTCTCCCCTGAGCTGTTAGGCACAGACAACAGATGAACTTAGTTCAGAAAGGCAAAGGCAATTTGGCTTGCCTGTTTCAGAATTATAAAAGCTTGCTTTATTTTTCAGCAGTTTGAATAAGCAAGCGGTCAGCAGACTTGATTATTCTTTTTTCATCAGTCTGCTTTAATTTTTCCGTCATGAAATTACATGAAATTTGGTGTCTGTTATCAGTTGAAGATGGTTTGCCTCTGATTGAAAATGCGTAAAAAAAAGCTGAAGCCAAAACTTAAAAATATGGACCTGTAGCAGCTGAGAATTTCAGAATCCCTCCTGTCAAATATATGCTGAAATGCAAATGAGGTTCAGACCTGCCTTTCAGATCTGAGTCTGCCATAAGGGCAGCAGTGTTCTTTAACATGCTGTACTTCTCAGCTAAGTAGTTTCCCTACAGTTTTAGTGTTTGGAGTGATACTGACAGTAAGCTCAAGAATTCTGAGCCCTTAACAATGATAAAGGGAGATTCCTTCCGTGTCAGGAGAGTAATCTGGTGGGGATTTAAGGTCTTGATAATCTTGTAGGTCCTGAGGAGGTCTGGTGGTGATAATGATCTTTAATGAAAAAAAACCCAAAACCAACAACAAATTATTTTAGCAGTTGTTTCCTAGAACCGTAAACGCTGTAAATGTGTGAGTATTGCTAAAGAGAGGCTTAAATCCTAGAGATGACAACAAAAGCCATCTTACTAATGCCATGAATGTATTTGTCTTACTGCACCTCACATTTAGAGTAATGTAGTTCTGTGTCAGAATAGTATTTCCCAAATGAAAATAGATGGTTTTCTTCCTCAGATCAACGTGACTACCGTGCGGGAGTACCTGCCTGAAGGGGACTTCTCAATAATGACTGAAATGCTCAAAAAATTTCTCAGTTTTATGAATCTTACTGTAAGTAATACGTGTTTTAAATTGGTGCATGTAGATGTTTTTGTAATTGTGTTTTCTGCTAACAGTCCATACATTTTAAGAAGCATTTAACGTTTTTCAGTTTGTGTCTTCAGAAGACCACGGGATAATTTTCTTTTTTAATGCTGAAAATCCATTTGTCTGTCATTATTTTGGTAGTAAATGGAACGAAGCTACTTTCACGTCCATTTGATTGTGACTGGTTAGGAAAATATTTTTGAATCCTCTGCCTGAACCTGTTTGCTTTTACTGCTGCATCCTTTTAAAAACTACAATTCTGCAATGAGCGTAGCTCTCAAATATTTTCAAGAGGCGTTACAAATGCTTGTTTGTTACTTGTGTTTTCTATTACATTTTGCAGTGTGCTGTTGGAACAACAGGCCAGAAATCTATCTCTAGGGTGATTGAATACTTGGAACACTGCTAGATACTTAACTTCCGCTGCAGGCACTCTAATGCTGGAGCTACCCTTAGACAAAAGAAGTCGTCATGAAAGAAGTCCTTGAAGGATATACCAAGAGCATTCATCCGTGTCATTCGTGTTCAGATTTTTAAGGCTACCTGGTCTCTTAACCGTGAATTCAGCATTTTCTAAAAGACAGTTACTACATCAATCTGCAACTATCAAAAATGAGGGGAAAAAGGTTCTGAGGAAAGTAAATAAAGAAACCATGCTGTTTATGATTCAGTGCAGTATTTAAATATTTTTTTGGCAGGGTTTACCCTCCCTATCTTTTTTTCTTGCTTTGTTTGTGACAAGTGTCAAGGGAAAAAACTTGCTGCTGATAGTGCAACTGCTGTTTACTGTTGAGCCACTGTTTCATGCCAGCCAGGTGCAAAGGCAGCTTAGCTACTGAGGTATCAAACACATGTTCTAATAAAGAAGTTCTGGACAGCAGCACTGCTCCTATTTGAGTTTAATTTGCTCTTGCTCTTTTTATTACTAGATTATTCCAAAATCATAAAATATAAATTTTTAAATACTTTTGTGATTTTAACTAT
>WTSP01006451.1:25556-39396 GCA_025331215.1 Actenoides lindsayi | reverse complement strand
TCCTATTCTAATTTTTATTACACGATTATCCCAAAATCATCAGATATAAATTTTTAAATACCATTGTGATATAAACTATTGTAAATATTTAAAATTTGTCGGAAGCCAAAGAGGCGAGGATTGGATAGTTTATTTTTTATACTGTTTTGATTGAAATTAGGTTGTTGAACTATTTCTCACTTCTAAAACTGTCACGGCCCATGTACTGTAAACTGATAGACTGTAACACTTTGTAGTTCCAAGAAGCATGCAAACCCATCAACACGCAAAGCCATTTGAGGGTATGTTATCCACAAAAGAAACAGTAACTCTAAGAAGTTGTGCCCTGTTGAAAAAGGGAAAAAAAAAATATTAAAAAAATCCAACGAAAACCCGAAACCAAACCAGAGAGAGATTTAATCCCAGGGTAGTTTACAGATTTAATAAGCAAAAACTTTGAAATGCTGTTTTAATTTGTTTGAAGGAAGCACTCAATATGTATTTTATAATGCTCAATACAAAGAATTTGGATGTTTTAGGGGGAAGAATTTTAAAGAAGCTAAAACACCAATGGGGATTAATGTTTCCAGCTGACATAATCTTTCTATTTCATTCTTCTGTAGTATGACAAAGTTTAAATGCATACAACACAAAGCCTTAAATTGCTGATATAGTTAAGATTTTGTTCAGTCTGAGGTCTAGTTCACAGCAAAGCATTGTGTTTGAAGACTAAGTGGAACAAAGAATCCCAGAAAATACGCGACCTTTTTTAACTATTTTTTTTTCTTGCACTCATTATTCAGACCAAGAGAATTGGTAATTATTTTTATTAAGGTGGTCTTGAATATTTGCAGAGTCTCTCTGAGATCTGCTTCATCACCATTTTTAGATACCTGTATAGGTAGTTGCATCATGTTGTTCCATTGAATTTGTAAAACTTGAAGCCATAAAAATATTAGTTCTATATATAACGAGGGGGAAATAACAGGAAATCTAACCTGCTTTTAGATCTTGTGTTATCTCCGTGTATAAAGTTAAGAACTAGTGCTTTTGTATCAGTGCCAGCTGTAAATTTTTTACATACAGTGGCTGCCTTCTATGTCTTCCTATTTTTGATAATGCAGATTGTTGGGAATTCTGTAAGGAAGTAACTGATTAGCGGCAAAAATCCTATGTTGGTCATACTTTTTTTGCATTTTCTCTCATCACCTTCTAAAACTTAGTGTATCAGTGTAACTTAGAAAAGTTCTTGAGGTTGTATTCCCCTTGGTTTAAAAAAAAAATAAAATAAAAAATCAGTGTCGAGAGAGAGAAGCTTATGTAAGTGATCTGCATCAGGAGGAAATTGGTTTGCCCATCTAGTTTCCCGATTTCAGAAATTGTCACTTCTAATGGGCTTTCAAATTGATTATGGAGTTTTCTGTGGAGAGATGACAAGAGAAAATAAAATGCAGATGTGATGGTGGGGGAAAGCCTTTCTTTGTTACACTGGTAATTGTTTGGGAATTGATTTACCTCAGTGTTTAACAGTTCTTTTAAAAAATGTAACTAATTGTCAAGCACTGGCAAATGCAGATTATTTTTTTTTTAATTTTTTTTTTTCTTTTTGAAGGTGGGGGGGAGAAATCACCCTATGACTTGCAGTGCATTTTTGTGTGTTAGACCCTCAAATAACTCTGCATTAAAGGGTACTTGAGGCCAACTTGCAAATTAAAATTTTAAAGTAACTTTTTCCATTGTAAATATTTATGTAAATACTCTCAATTGGAAATTAGAACAGTAGAGTACTTTTCTGAATCCAATCCTATTTTTATTTTATACAGTATTTCTCAGCTGTGATCTTTGGAGCAAAAGCCAATGGCAGGAAAAATAGTTTGTACCAGTTTCATGAAGTATGTCTTTGGGTTTTTGTAAATAATTTTAACTCAAATAAAATTGCTACTTTCAATACATATCTTGTCTTTTAACATGCAATAAAACACTCCTCTGAGTGATTGCAGAGAGAAGGTAGTGGCAGGTAGATTGTTAAAAGGAAAATGCTAGAGGAGCATCCTAAAGGTAGTGCTCCATTTTTCACTGGTGTGTTGGGACAGTAGGATTCACTGGCTGGATGTGAGGCTGTGGTCTGGCAAACCAAGAAAGCCCTGAAATTTCCTGGAGATGATGTACTCAGTCCCTTGATGCATTCTGGAGATCCACACAAGTTGCTGTTGATTGTTCCGCTGAAGGGGCGCGTAGCAACTGAAGAGCTGCAGCTGGAGTAACACAAATCTGCTCTGAAGCATTGGGCTGTGGGGCAGTTCTTGTTGTGGTGGTATTTTTCATGTTGTGGAGGGGATGTTACTGGCTTATTTCTTCAGTGAAAAATGAGAAAACTACCCTGAGCAGTTCTCTGTTTCTCTATTACTATGAATGATGCTTTAATTTCAAGATGGATTATTTTTTGTAATTGAATACAATTAGATACAGGTACCACATGCAATAACTCGGGAGCTGCAAAGTGAGTGGAATGTGATGTCATCTCATTTCCATTTTAACAAACATCAGCATAACCTGACTTTCTTTCTGTGCTATAAAGGGATGCTACTGGAGTTTGAAATAGGGAGCAGTATCTTAGCAGCGTGTGGCACTGTAGGAGGCAAATAACAGCTTTAGCTAAGCAAATGCTTTCCAAAAAAAAACCCCATCTGGTTTTTACTTGTGGTTATTTTGTTGGTAGGTATGTCATGGAAGCATTATGTGTGGGTGCTTTCAGATGGCATCAGCATTTTCAGATTAACAGGACAATGGTGAAGCTTCTGTAGAAGATTTGGGAGTCACACAGCTTTTCACACAAGTTATTTCACTTTCAGTGTGTTATGAAATGCATGATTTTTATATTAACAAAGTGATGGTCATGATGTGCGCAGTTGCAATTTATCAGAAGCTTAATGTGAAAGCAGGTAGCAATGCTGGAAATTCTTTCTCAAGCTGGCCTCGTGGAGTTGTTCTTGTGCTGTCAGCAGATTGCATCTCTCCGAGCAGAGTACTGGATGGTGATCAGAAAGGTATAAAAGCTTCATTCTTCCCCCTGAGCCAAGCAGCGGTGCCAAGCATGCAGCTGGAATGATGCGGCTCTGCCAGGGAGCTGCATGGTCACTGCATGGCCACCTCTGGCTGGATGAGGTGGCAGGGAGAATTCTCATACTGGTTTTAGGGTGGTGTTGTAACAGAATATTCTAGCAGAGTTCCTGCTTGTAACCGTGAATTCAGCCTCAAGTACCTCACTGAACTGATAGGCACTTTGGTGTCAGATGCACTAGGGAGTTACTCTGTTTTCTCTCATTTTTCCTTCCTAGACATCAATAGTTCCTCCTCTGAGTAAGCAGAAGTCAAAGCACACTTGGTTAGATGGGCTGTTACCCGGTAAGCCCACGTGGCTTTCAGTAAAGCTGTTCATTAATGTGGTACTTTCTCTGCTTAGAAGGCAAGAAAAAGAAAAATTTGTATTTGAGTTCAAAAGACAAAGAGGACTTGTGCATCTGCCACTCTTCTGCATCAAGCCCTTCTTTATAGATGGCTTGTTAATTGGGTTTTGAAGATAATGATACTTGAATTTGCTGTGAATCCTGCTAGCCAACTGTTTTCCAAACTAGACCAATGTAATTCTTGATGCTGCTGCTTCTCCTCTTCTGTAATATGTTAATTTGTCTTTGTTACTGGATTCTTTCAGCTATGTGGAACAGAAGCCATGCATATATATTCTTTTGTACCTGCCCTAAAGCTCCCCTATCTAAGGGACTGCATTTATTAAGACGCTTCCAGAATCAGTAGTTGCAGCCAGTCTTACTGTGAGTAAAAATGAAACCAGTATAAATAATGCAGCTGCTTGAGGTCCTTATCCAACTGCAGCTTGATTTACTAATGCCACAAGGATCTTTATTCTAGCTGTGACAATGAAACTTTACAGCTATAGGTTAAGCCTCAGGTTGCCATACTTGGTATGATATGTCTGTCTGTGACAGCGGGTGCTCTCTGGTGATGCAGGGGATGGAAGGAGCCATGGAAAACGCAGTCCATGCTGGGAGGAAACCGAACTGCACTGGAGACCACTTCAGTTTGAAAGACAGACATGTTCCTATCTTTTACCTCCTGTCTTCCAAACTGTATCTCTAAGTCTCCCGACCACCAGCTTCTGGTACTGCGTGTTGAACTTCCATTTCATCAGTTTAGAGGAGTAAAGGCTACTCCTGAGATGTGTGGAAAGCTACACTACCAAATAGTAAAAAGAGTTCTTCAGGCAGTAGTACCTATTTCCTTTTATGCCCACAGCATTGACTCAAAATTCTAGTCTGTCTTAGGTGGTCCAGAGTTATTTAGAGGAAAGCTCATTGCTGGATAAACGTTAATTTAAAAAAAAAATCAAACAAACCAAACAAAACTCCACCAACTTCTGCAGAGTAAAAGTAGGTGATACAGAACTCTTTTCAGAGCAAAGCAAATAACAGGAATGTTACTTAGATTTAGTGTGGGAATTCTTTTAAGTTTCCTGTATTATGTCAGAAGATTCGGTTGTATCTCTGCATATAGTTTTTTAGCAGTGGGAATGAAGTGTTAACTGGCAATGTGGAGTGGATTAAGGGACTTCCATTCCACCTGTAAAGCTGGCCCTGTGACTGGGTTCAGTGTTGGTCAGGTGAGTGAGTAATAAGAGTTTGTGTGTGTTGTTGCTCTTTTCTCAACTTTCTAGCTGTATCATTTTACCCTCTTGAGAGGATTAAATGTATCTTCACCACGGAAAATAAGGAGTAAAGGCACTGAGAAGAGAATGTTGTGCCAGGAGAAAGATTTGAGTCAAAGGTGCACCAAAGAGTTTCTGTTTAATTGTGAAGATGAATATTTACCACCTGGATAAATATTTCTCTTAAAGACCCAAACCAGAGTTCTTCAACAGGTTGTTAACTTGCATCGTTTTCTCCTTCAAATTCACCGATGTTTCATCAGTGGAAACCAAAACTTGAGAAATGCTGCAAAGGCTGCAATGTGAAGAAATTAAAAAAAAACCCAAACCAAAACACAACACAACAAACACAAAAGCAACCAACCAACAAACAGGGATACTAGAAATAATTTTACTTCTTTTCCAGCCCGTAATTCACAAAAAAAATGTCCTTAATTAGCCTGTTTGATGGGAGGACTTGTGGATGTGTCTGTGGTGTGTGTCCCAGTAACGGTTGCTGTTTGGTTTCCTTCTGCATTACAGTATTCTACTCAGTGGAAAGCAAACCTGGATGAAAAATGTGTGTGTATGTGTGTGCACACACAGGCAGATAGATCTGTCTATAGTTACTTTGGGTTTCTGCTGTTACCACTACCTAACACATGAGAATCAAGGTGAAGAGCATTACTGCAGAAGGCTGAATGAGAAAGGAGTTGCTTTTGCATCAAATGAGACCACACAGGTGCTATGCTCACTACTTGTGCATCTGGGTTTCTTATGGATGTGTTGTCAGACTCTTATCCCAAGCATGTGGCTCTTGAAAGTGGTTTTGAGGCAAATTTTTTTTTAAATATCCAGCCTCTGTTGTTTTCTTGTTGCTGTTTAATTTATCAATTGTCTCTGAATGGAATTGAACTACAAACCATAAGGAAAACTTTCAGTGAGATCACTTTGTCACAGCTTTACTCTGAGGTGTGAATTGAGGTTCAAGAGGCTGATACTCATGTTTCTGAGCCTCAAAACATAGTTTAGTTATATGTTATATAAACTACTGTATAACTTGTGGTGTCATTTTGCTGGCCCATGTTTTGAACCTTTGCCTTCATCCAACAAGGAATTTGAAGGCCAAGCTGGCTTATCCAAATGAGAAGCCCCATCGAGTCTGTCTGGATTGAGGTGCTCTGATGAAGTGATACTCTAGCAGCAGAAACAGAGCTCTGGAAATTCAGTGGAAGTGATGCAGTTATTGTTTGTGGTCTCCTTTGCCCAAACTATTTTTAAAACTTGGCAATAGTTTTTTAATAAGAATAATTTAATCTTCCTAATGGAAAAGTCCAATTGGAATTTGTGTGCTGAGTATACTCATGCATATCATACATACAGTTGCAAAATGGAGCTTCATCTTCCAAAACAATTTTTCTTTTTTATTTGGCATCCCTTAGATTACAATTAAAGCCTTACAAAGAATTTTGCAGGAACAAGTTTGTAGCTCTTTTATCCAAGGTAATCATAAAATTTCCTCCTTCCTTATTTGGTGTAGGTTATAATGGTTCTTCAAATATCATTTCAAATGTGAGACAAGACTTAAAATGCCAGTTATGTAGTCCTATAGGACACCAGTTAAAATTGCTGGGGCAAACCAGTACTCTGGAATGATTTGCTGGTCTATTCTACATCCAGTCTAAGACTGTAAATAATTAAAAAAATAAAATTGTTCCGTTGAGAGAACTAAACCAGTTTTAATGTTCCTCAAGGTAAGACACAGATCTATGGCTATCTTTGTGTTGTCATACAGTGTTAAGAGGTTTATACAAAGATGAAATACACCATAACTAGGTTTATCTAACACTTGTCATTGGCTCTCGGAAGTTCTTGGGATAACTGGTTTGTGCTGTTTGATTAAAACATATATATATATATGTTTTAATCAAACATCTGTATTAATTAAAACATATGTGTGTATGTATATATAATCTGAAGCTTCAGCTCTTTTAACATCTTCTGAAAATTACTTAAAATGTATTTTGGGTTTTGAACTTTGCTAGCTGGGAACAGATGAAGGGGCTTTTGAGTCACAGTTGTCTACACAACCCCCACCCTTCTTCGTGAGGGTTTTCACTTGACACCATTTTACAAGTCTGAAGTCACTAAGCTCAGTCTGTCCTGCATTATGCTGATGTTCTTTAAAGCTGAGCTCAGTCGTCTTCTGGGAAAAACCCTTAGCAAATGTTCAGTATACACCTAGTTCTCAGCAAGACCTTAAGACCTCCTCTGTCGGTGTGAGCACGAGGTCGGATGTAGCAGGAGATTGGCTTGGGGAGGCCCATGGTGGCCAAGCCTCTGCACCTGAAATCCACTGAGCAAGGGTATGGCACCAAAAACATCAGAAGAAGGTTGCATGTTTGTAGGGTTTTGCTGAGGTCACTAGAGGTGGCCACGTCAGGCTGTGGCCCAGCAGCTCAGGCTGCTCATGAAGGGAATGAGAAGATGAACTGCAGGAGGCTACCGGCTCAGGCTGTTGCGCTGAACACCAGGTCTTGCTGATTGCAGAACTCTGCTGTGTGTTCCCTGAGCTCAGTTCAAAGCCCATCTCATTGCTGAGCCATTGCTAGTCTCACTACAGTGAGAGGAGGACACGGTGCTGTTGGAATGGACTACTTTTTTTCCGGGTCTAACAACAAAAAAAAAGCGTTAAAATGTTGGAAATAGAACTCCTTCAGGTCTTTTGGTTGTACCATGCAGCAGGATTTCACCACTGTCTTAGGTGAGGTTCTATTTATGAGTATGTGGCTTGACTTCTCAAACAGGAGTTGTACTCTTAGTGGAGATCATCTCCCTTTCAAACAAAATTTTAGGCAGATGTAAGAAGGCTATCTGGAAGAGTAGGATTGTTCTTCACAGTCTTAGTTGCTGTCTTAATTGATGCTGTTTCCTCAATACCAGTGAATGTCAAACTACTTCAGGAGTGTGTGGAATTGTTGATGTTCTGTACATTAAATAAGTATTCTAGAGATTCAGACTTGTGAAAGAAAAGTGTCTCAGCAGTAGCATGCTAAAAACCTTGCCGTCCATCTGTGACCAACAGTGGGGACAGAGAATACCCTTCATTAACAGGCTTTCCCTGGACATTAAATCAGACACACAGAGCTCTGACAGGGTGAAGAAGACTCATCATGCAAGTCATGACCTATCAGAAGCTGGATCAACATTTGGGCCTGACGTGGTTGCCCAGCACTTCCTGTCCTGAAGTGTCAAGTATTTATTGTAGGAAGAAGATGCCACTGGGGCATGCTCTGAGAGGCTCCAAATGGGCTAGCAATTAGCCCACCAGTGCTTTTCACTTGCCAAATGAAATTCCAGTAGTAATCCATGCCATCTAGGGTTAGGTTACTATCTGCCAGCAGACTGCAAAACATCACCTACAAACAGTTGCCATGCATACACCAGAAGCTACTTGGCTGCAACACAGAGAACTTAGCAAGAGCCACCTCAGCCCAGTATTCTGTGTAACATCTGCAAATGTGACAGCAGGCTCCAGAACAGCACTGGCATGAGGCTGCCACGTGCTTTCCTTGGAAGCTGCTTTGCTCTCTCCTATTGAGTGTGGTTCAAAATTGTAGTACAGGGCTAAGAAATGTCTTTCCATCATCCTCTCTACCTCTTCCTCCATGTCAGTTAACAATACCACCACCAAAATAAGATTTTGCAAGAGAAAAGTCCTTGTTGTGCAGAAGTATCTGAGAAAAGTTCTTCAGCACTGAGAAGAAATTTCTTGTTCTAGGATAAAAAGAAAAAAAAAAAAAAAGTCATCCTGATCTACTGAGAATACTCTTTGAAGATGGCTACTGTTTGAGAAGGCTGAGGTTTGCTTCCAGGAGTCCAAAGTTCAGGCTGCTTCATGGCATTTGGCTTATGGTCCACCTTTCCAGTACCAGTTCCACAGCAATACTAAGCAGACATAAAATCATCAATGCTGAATTTTCACATCCCAATAAGGACCAGCATTGCCTGGTCTGCAGTGTACCCCACAGTAGTAGTAGAAAATAGGAGGTGGTTTACCTAGAAGTGAACATAGCAGCTGTAAGAACAGATACCTGGTAGCGAATAACTCCACTTGTTGGAGATGCTGTTGAAAGGTGTGAAACCCATCATCTCGTGCTGTCTGTCTCAGAATAACCATCATCATAACCACTCAACTGCAAAGGAATGAAAGGAAAATTACAGGGCTTCTACCCTTTTTACTCTCATAAGGAGAGAAGCAGGAGGCCCAGGAACACTCATACCCCAGCTTTGAATACAGTTTGTCAAAAGAAGCTCTTCAAGGTCCCAAGCTCAGAAGTGACAAGCATTCCTCCAGCAGGTTTCCTGTTGGCTCCTTTATCACTGTAGAAACACAGTAACCGTTGAAGGCCCGTTGTGGCTCTGTCTCCTCTGATCTCCCCTGACGCTGGCAACAGCCACAAGGAAATCTCTTGCTGAGTTTCTGTGGCTCTCCACAGCACCTGAAGGGTTTTTGAAGTACATCTGAAGTCCCGTCTCTGATGCTCTGCCTTGTGGCAGCGGGGGAGATCTGAGATCTGCCCTGCTACGCATGTATGGGCTAAGGAGGTAAGTGTGTGCACGCTTGGCTCCTTCATTTCTGCAAGGAGCTCTGTAAACAGATGGAACCTTAACTGGAGGTGGGGCACAGAGCAGGGAAAGCAGAGGAGTTCATTGTCATACTGGTTTATTTTGGGAACTGCTCATCTTGCTGTATCACGGGTGCTGCACTCTGGTCAGACTGCAGAAGTGTTCCAAGGAGATCTTCTGAACATGCAGATTGTTGTTAACATGAGATTTAGGGTAGGCGTATGAGGTTTTATGAAAGGCAAGTGAAGAGAAGGTGTTAAAATTGTATCCTGCATAGGGTTAAATGGATCATGAAATGAAAAAAGGCACCACGCCCACTGGAGTTCCCAGATGACTTTATGACAGAGATTGTGCATCAATGTAGGATGTCTTTAGTTAGCTTCATTGCAGCACTTCGACTTAAACACAAGCTTTAATAGTGCGAGATCACCACCAGTGTTCTGGCAGATACACAGTGCTCTGATCTCTTGCTGGTTTGTCGCTACTTGCAAAGGATTTGAAGACAGAGAACACATTGATTAAAAATAGAGTACTTGGAAACCTGGTGGAGGGAAACGTGTCAAGGAGGTGCCAGGGCAAAGTATGAACTGTACAGGTACAAAAATAGCTGATGATCAATGACTATCAGGCCCCCCCGGTGTGGACAAAGAGCCCTAAAGCAAGCCAGTAAATAGCTGTGGTTTATAATCTATCACAGTTGGAGCTAGAGGGAAGACTGACCACAGCTTTTCAAAAGAGCTTCAGAAATAGTCCTCCTAACCACAGGCTAGCACGTTTCATTCGAACCCTAACTTCATTCCCAAAGGAATTGCTGGAAACTATATGCCATGGTGAAACAGGGGCAGCTGATGAGGTTCCCCCCACCCAAAAGATCAGGCAGAACTAGCTGCTGGAACACTCAGAGAAACATTCAGAAAGGATTGCTCTTACAACTCCAAAGGAGCTTATAAGTAAGCAGACATCTATGACACAGTTGATATAACACCATGCCCGTGTTGGCTGGAAAGAACGGGGGCTGTTGTCTAGCCCAGCCTTGTGCTCACAGTGAGGTGGGTGACCCAGCTAGCTCAGGGCAGCCCTGCTCTAGCCAAGTTTTGAAAACCTCTAAAGAGGGAGATTTCACAGCCTCTTTAATTAATCCACACCAGTGCTGTATTACTCTCTTAGTGTGGAAAAAAAATAATGTGTAATTGTGTTGTGTTTTTTCTTTTTTAATAAAAATCAAAGTTTTCTCTCAAGTTTCCTAGAGACCCTAAGCTAAGTCCTCTATGGGACAGATAACCTTCCCTTCAAGAGCTTAAAAGAGCTGAGCTGCCCAGAAATAACAATCCCATCCCTTCAGCAAAGGAGGAAGCTGCTGAGTTATCGAGGGATGTGGGCTGAGTGTTGTGCTGTTGCAGGGGTTCACAACTGACTTGACAAAAGGACTGCAGTGGCTGGGAAGGGTGATGGGCTGCAGGTGCTTGGCAGTCCATGTCTAGTTGGTTATTCATGATAGTCAAATGCAAAGAGATGCAGAGGCTCTACTGAATGATGGCATGACGAAAAGCCCAATGAAACTCATCACTGGTAAATGTAAAACAATGTGTATGAGGGGAAAATAAACCTGCATCAAGTAAGACCACAAATTGGCTGTTGCCACCAGAAGGAAAGAAAAAAAAAGTCTTGACTCTTCAGTTTCAGCAGAGGGCAGACAGACTCTTGTAGCAAATAGAAGAAGTAAACGGGAACCATCTTCGTATCACAGGATGCATCCATGATGTTGCCTTGTTTATGGATTTCAGGAGACAGCAAGGCAGATAGAAAACCAGCCTCTTTACCATATTTTTTTCTGCTTTGTACCCTGAATAACCAGCAATCTGGAATAGCCAGAAGAGGTTAAATAGCCCAGAATTCTTCAGCTTGAAGAAGAAATAATGACTAGAGGTATATGAGTGGGAACAAAAAACTCGTAACACGATGTGGAAAACATAAATAATAAATGACTGTGTCTCCCAGAGGAAGTGCAATTAACAGGTAACAGAATTTAAAACAATCAAAAGGATGTATATTTTAACACAGCATAGAATTAAACGTGCTGCCCCACGCTACTGGGAACTGTTCCTTCTGAACATTTTGCTACTCAGCATTAGCCCTTGCATACCAGGCAGCTAAAATTCACAGCAGTGCATGAGGGAGTAGTGGCAGGTCTCTCTCTCTCTCTCTCTCTCTCTCTCTCTCTCTCTCTCTCTCTCTCTCTCTCTCTCTCTCCCCCCTCTACAATCATGTTCCTTTCTCTTCACATGTTGTATCAGGCCCCCCACTCCTTGCTGTGCCTATAGTCTGTGGCAGTGCACGTGCTCTCCACCACGTACATGCAGCAGGAGCAGCTTTACTCGGGTTCCTCAGTTACCCAGCAGTACCCCAGACCCTGCTGTGCTCTGGGATGAGCTGGGTTTAAAGTCGTGTCCCTTGGTGACAATCCAATGCAGACTGGCCCCAGCTGGCTCCCCCATGGGGGAGGGATTGGGCCTCCACCCCCTCTGACAAGCACTCTTCCTACAGAAGGATTCCCTTGCAGCTGGCACCATGGGTCTAATTCCCATGTCTCCCATGTAGTTATTTTCCAGAGCTCACCGTATGCCCATTTATCCCCTTTCTGCTTCTCTCCTAATTTCCCTTCACCTCCCTGCTTTCTACTAGCTCCACATGCCTACCAACCCCCACAGAAACAATCTGTATTCTTTCAAAGAACTAGATTGAGTCCCCTCTGGATAAATGGCTACCCTCAGACCGCATTGCCAAAGGACTAAGCAAACACCCGCGATAGACAGATGTGCCACAGCAGCAGATCTTGCTCACGTTTTGACCCTGGGTAGCGCTCCAGCTTCTGATGGCTGGAGATGGCTTTGGTTCAGTTGTCATACATATTCCCTTGAGCAGTTCAGGTCACATGAAACCAGGCTGGCAGAAACCTCCTCAGCTGCCTTTCTTCTGCTCGCTGCTTGACACATGGCACGTGCCTGGCAGGGGAGCTCAGCTCTTTCTTCAACGCTTTTCTTCCTGGGGCTTCCTCAGTGACAGGAAGGGAGCCGTGAGATGGACATCCAGCCACGGAGATGGGTGAGGGGACAGACAGAGAGGCAGGCACGTTCACACCCCCCTACGAAACGCTGGCCTCGGGGCTCAGGACCATCTACATGCTGAGAACAGCAGTTCCTTCTCCCCATGAAGCGGCAAGGCTGAGCTCAACCCCTGCCCTGCCACACACCACTCGTCCTGAGCCCATCCAAGAACGCGAGGGCTTCAGCACAGTGGTGAAAGTCAGTCTTTAAACAGGACTCCCTAAACTTAATTGCAGCTGGAAGTGACACACGTTCAGAGAGCAGTTTGCAGGAACGTGTACTGCTCTGGTGCAAGTCCAGCTCTATGTTCATTATTAAGGACTGGTATTTTCAGTCAGCATTTGCAATAGATTCCACATGTCTGAAACCTTGATATTACCATGAAAGTACATCACAATGTCAAGTATTTAATTATTTTTAACCTTTATTTTAAAGGTGTTACTGCAATTAGTAGAAATGCTTGTAAAAAAAACCTCTTGGATTCCTTTCCTGCCCCCTCCCCGCTGGGAAGGCTTTACTTCCATAAACTGTTCTCTGCAAAAACAGAACAGGAGGTAACTCTTGGTGGAGCCAAGGACTCCATACCCTCCCATCCAGCACTCAGCTTTCCTGGAGTAACACACATGTTGTTAGAGACCTAATGAACAGGTCTCTGCCCGACAAGAGAAGCGGAACAAATGGAGCACCACCTACAGTGGCCTTGCAGAACAGGAGGATCTGCAGGAGGAACTGGTTGAGAGCAAGGATGAGGGCTCACTAAAGGCAGAAGTTCCACCAAATCCAGGATGTTCCTGGAATGCACAGATGACAACTTCCTCCTCCAAATGGCAGAGGAACCAACAAGAAAGGGTGCGATGCTGGACCTTGTTCTCACCAACAGGGAAGGGCTGGTGACCAACGTGAGGCTCAGGGATAACCCTGGCTGCAGTGACCATGAAGCACTAGAATTTAAGCTCCTCAGGGCAGCTAGGAGGAGGTATTCCAAGCTTACAACCCTGGACTTTAGGCCTGCAGACTTTGATTGCTTCAGGGATTTGCTGGCCAAAGTATCTTGGGACAAAGCCCTAGAGGGTAGGGGGGGCCCAGGACAGCTGGTCAGTGCTCAACGATCACCTTCTCAGTGCCCAGGAGCAAAGTATACAAACAAAGAGAAAGGCAGGAAAGAATGCTAGGAGACCTGCCTGGATGAACAAGGAACTCCTGCACATGCTGTCACACAAAAAGAAACTTCACAAGGAGTGGAAGAGAGGACAGCTAGAATGGAGGGCGTACAAGGAAGCTCCTGAGCAGCAAGAGACCTGGTCAGGAGAGCTAAAGCTCAGTTAGAATTAAATCAAGTCACGGAGACCAACGGGAACAGCAAAAATTTCTATAGGTATATTAATGGTAAAAAGAAGACTAGGGAAGGTGTGGGCCCCCTCAGAAAGGA